>JAJOOO010034736.1:0-15687 GCA_029582685.1 Solanum piurae
TTTAGCTTAGTGCAATTTTCATTTCTTTCAAATATTATTTTGCATTGAGGTGAATATTTATAAAGATTTTTTTATTAGCATTGGTCTTGTAACCTTGTCTATTTACATAACATCTGGTAGAATGACTAGAACAGTAGCCTCCAGGATAGAACCAACATCAATATCATCAACATTTTCAAGACATATAATATTTGGGTGTATGGCACAAAATCAAATCTATTTACACAAATGTGCCTTGTAGAACCAAAGTCTATCACCCAGTTCTTCACGTTAGCCTAAATATTTTTCTGTGAAATGACTGCAATAATTATATCATCCGTTTCAGTAAAATTTATTTTTAGCTTAGTGCAATTTTCATTTCTTTCAAATATTATTTTGCATTGAGGTGAATATTTATAAAGATTTTTTTATTAGCATTGGTCTTGTAACCTTGTCTATTTACATAACATCTGGTAGAATGACTAGAACAGTAGCCTCCAGGATAGAACCAACATCAATATCATCAACATTTTCAAGACATATAATATTTGGGTGTATGGCACAAAATCAAATCTATTTACACAAATGTGCCTTGTAGAACCAAAGTCTATCACCCAGTTCTTCACGTTAGCCTAAATATTTTTCTGTGAAATGACTGCAATAATTATATCATCCGTTTCAGTAAAATTTATTTTTAGCTTAGTGCAATTTTCATTTCTTTCAAATATTATTTTGCATTGAGGTGAATATTTATAAAGATTTTTTTATTAGCATTGGTCTTGTAACCTTGTATATTTACATACCTATATTTTTCTTTACCATGAACATCCGTTAGAATGACTGGAACAATAACTTCCAGGATAGAACCAACATCAATATCATCAACATTTTCAAGACATATATTATTTGGGTGTATGGCACAAAATCAAATCTATTTACACAAATGTGCCTTGTAGAAACAAAGTCTATCACCTAGTTCTTCACGTTGGTCTAAATATTTTTCTGCGAAATGACTGCAACAATTATATCATCCGTTTCAGTAAAATTTATTTTTAGCTTAGTGGAATTTTTATTTCTTTCAAATATTATTTTGCATTGAGGTGAATATTTATAAAGATTTTTTTATTAGCATTGGTCTTGTAACCTTGTCTATTTACATTTCTATATTTTTCTTTACCATGAACATTCGTTAAAATGACTGGAACAGTAGCCTCCAGGATAGAACCAACATCAATATCATCAACATTTTCAAGACATATATTATTTGGGTGTATGGCACAAAATCAAATCTATTTACAAAAATGTGCCTTGTAGAACCAAAGTCTATCACCCAGTTCTTCACGTTGGTCTAAATATTTTTCTGTGAAATGACTGCAATTATTATATCATCCGTTTCAGTAAAATTTATTTTTAGCTTAGTAGAATTTTCATTTCTTTCAAATATTATTTTGCATTGAGGTGAATATTTATAAAGATTTGTTTATTAGCATTGGTCTTGTAACCTTGTCTATTTACATACCTATATTTTTCTTTACCATGAACATCCGTTAGAATGACTGGAACAGTAACCTCCAGGATAGAACCAACATCAATATCATCAACATTTTCAAGACATATATTATTTGTCATAGTTTCTTAGATTGTTGGGGAAACATGGATATTATAACATAAGTGATATACATTTTATTTATAAGTGAATACAAGCGATTCTTGAGTGCTAGTCACTGTCCTAAGAAATAATTCAACTACGTGAAATGTTTCCCCCAGATTAAACAAGTCTTCTCTATAAGAGGAACATAAACAAAAAATATAATTACTACCAAAACCAACAAAAAAGAAAGATAAACAATTTGGAGAATTGGCTGAATTGCTTCGTTCTCTATATTTCTCTCTAAACACTTCTCCCCCTTTTATAGAAGCAACACGATAAAGCTATGTGAGAAGAGGAGATAGACCAGATATGAGAAACCATGTGAGAGCCATATATCTTCACATGTGAAGGCAAGAAGTAACTAAGGTATTCAGAACTGAGAGACTTTCGCAGCAACTAACTTTACAATTCTTTGGCCCAATGTAACAAATTGGTATATAATAAACTTTTAGGAATAATACATAAATGTATCCTTTAACTTGGGATCATTTCACATTTATACTTTTTAGTTGTTGGTGTGCACAGGTAGACACTTAAACTTGTATATAGTTGAACAAGCAGACATATGAATCTTATGTGGCATAATACATGTAGGTCACTATGTAGGAAACAATTTTGATGTACGATTCAATGTAGGAAATGTGTGTTTATTTTTTCAACTTAATACAAGTTTAAGTGTGCACTTGTGCAACTCCAAAATTGAAGGACATAAATGTTAAATGAGACCAAGATAAAGGGTATATTTATGTATTATGCCCAAATTTTGTAATATTAAATATTTTCAACACAATATAGCAATGTGAATATAACTTACTATGGAGAGGCTAACCAAGTAGCCGACTTCCTTGCTAAATTGGCATCCTTTAGTGCAAATAGAACAATCTACTCCTCTCAACAACAATATCCTAGAGAGATAAACGTCTAAATCAACTAAATTAAAGGTGGTATCTTTCCATGAGAAGAAGATATCAATTTTATTACTGGTGAAGGAGCTTTCTGGCCGGCACTCGAGAAACATTTATGGCACCAAGCAAACCCTTGGACTGGCTGACTACTTACCATAAGATTTACTCACGCGATAACAAACTTAGAAATAGAATTTAGAAAATTCAAAATCAAGAAAATACTTAACTCAAGCTGTATGAAAATACTTAATTGCAATAATAATAATACTTTGCAAAACAGTCTTAAAACATCTCAAACAAAAGGAAAAATACTGAGACACTCATCAACTCTAAATATCGATGAAGCCTCTATAGTTCAACATTGTTATTTGGATAAGACCCACAACATCCTAAAATGAGTAAAGTGAAAGGAAAAAGGGAAATCTTCTGGAATGCAATGAAGCTCACCAAAGCTAACTGAAGTGCCAAATGATCTCAACAAAGTGCCTATTGATGATCCTGAAAACCTGTATCTTCATCATAAAATATGAAATTCTAATGACATGAGTACATTTCATTGTACGAATATGTAATATAGCCTAGGTTAAATATTGGAAATAACTAACTACAATTGGTATAATAAACTCTACTGAATGTAAAGAATTAAAAGGTTGAAATCATTTAACTTTAAAAATACTTTCTTATTCTCTAAACTTTATCATAATATGTGATGTATAAAAATATACTTAAACTCTATTGGGAGATTTTCTAACCGACAATCATCACTATTAGCTAAGTGATGATACAACATCTTGTCCACATTGCCATAACTGTCCTATAACGTGCCGGGATATAGAACACCTTTACAAAGTGGATCAACTAAGCTCTGCCCGAAAACACTAAGGATTTATCTACAAAGTATGATCTTCTATCTATGAGGGCAAGACATGATTTATGGAGGATTTGAGTTGTCTGAACTTCACCCGATATCGATGCTCAATACTACTCCCAACAATATATATTGCTGCTCAAATGTATAATTTTTCTCTTGTTTGAGATAATTTCTCAAACTATCCTCTTAAAAGAGGTAACTGCTCTGAATTGTCTTCGAAACTCTTGTTCATTTAGAAAAAAAGGTTTCTCTTTACTTAATGTAAAAATACAATATGGGTTGAGATAATTACTCAAAAAGGTGCTTCTTTAAGAGGTAACTGCTTTGTACATAATCTTTCTGGATACACTTTTGACTTTTCTCAAAAAGTCTACTCTTTTTATTCGTCTAAAAATGAATCATTTGGGAAATAATTAGTTCCCTTTTCCAACTATTCTTTACTTCCTTAAAACTCAGTTTAAGCAAAAAGGTTTTGTTTAGAAGATTCTTTATAAGAATTCATTGAATACTCAAAATAGGATTCATGCTGAAAAATATTCATGAACAATCAACTTAATAATCACAATTCACATTGTATGACAATTCAATGATTAGGAATAGGAATTCAATAATCAACAACTCAAGAATTCAGAACTCAATATCAACTCATCTCAAGAATACTTAAATATAAGTATATAACCCTAGATAAAACTTTTACTAATTTGAAAGTAGATGTAGGGTGTGAGGATGAAATAGTCCAACACTATGATAGTCTTACACACCAGGAAGAATGAAGTTCTTTGGCGAAATCAAAGAAACTTGAAGAACACACTTGAACCCTAGATTTTCTTCTCTTGGAACCTTGCTCTAATATTTTGAAGTGCTAATGAACATAAAATAATTGATTAACACTTTCTATGCCATTAATTTGGTGTGAAACGAAGTAGTTTAGGCTTAGAATATTTTTAAAACGACATAGTTTAAATACCAAACAGATAGGGGAAAAGGCCAAAACGACCCCAACTTTTAAAACTGAAATTGTGCCCAGAACGACCAATCTCATGAGCCGTCTACTACTTCACGGCTGTTTAAAGCATCACGGCCCGTCAGTGGATTGTCATGTTGCCCTGCTCGATAGGGCTTCACTACAACATGCATAACATTTACTTCAGGCTCGAAGTTAGGCAAACTTGATGGAGTTGGAAAGAGGACTCAAAGCCATTTAATTTGATAGGTTATGGGCCACCTAATTCAATTTAGACTGAGATATCGTATCGATTGACGTTGACCAAAAACTCAAAATAATATGGGTGACTTGTACGGACTACTAAACGGACCGTACAAGTCACCACAGGAAGTTTATTGGCTCGTCTAGGTGACCTTCACCATGGCTTCCTTGGACAGTCTTTCACGATGCCCAAGATGGACTGTGAATCCCTAAACGGGTCGTCTAAGGTCTCGTGAAGGATCCACGGTCCATTTCAGGTTCGTTGACTTACTAGTTTGCCTTTTTTAGCTATTTCTCGAAGTCCGAGGTGTTACAAGCTTCTTGCATATAGAACAAGAAATATTGTATAGGCTGCTCGTCTTCTTCTCTTTCTTTGGAAAGTTTTTCTGCAGCCGATTTGTTGTTAGAGGCTTGGTCTATTTCCCCCTCTCAATTTTGTACCTTATTGGATAAATATACATTGTATGAAAGCCTAACCCCTCACAACCCAAATGATGACTTTAAATAAAATAAATAAACAAATACAATTTCCTTTCCCAATTCGCTCTGTTCACATTCTTTACAAATTCAGAACTTTATATAATAACTCCTTGTTCCATGATTCCTTAGGTTTTGTATTGCATCCACACCACTTTTAACCGATCCATTAATCTGGATCGAACAAATTGGTATAAAAGCTGTAACATGAAAAGCCATGAAAAGTAACTGATTTGATCAATTCAGAAAATCTAGTAATTGTAGAATTAGGATTTTTAACAAGAAAAAAGCACTTTTATAATACAATTCAAGTGCTACATGAATCTAGATTAATCGGGCTAGTGCATTCATTATATCAAATGAAATTTTAAAAAATAATTAAAAGAATTCTTTTTTCTTGGATGCCATAATTGTATTTTCTTCTCTCCTCAAGTGAACTTTGGTACCAATGAATGAGACGCGAGTCATTATTTTTGAAAGAGGATCAATGAGCTATTAGAAATTTTTTCTTTGGAAAAAAGAGTGTTGTATTCATTAGAAACTCACCAACTGGCCTGGTATAATTAATGCAGCTTGTTGCAGTTTAATAGTAAAGTAAGAGCTAGTCCAGTTGCGTACTTCATCAAAGCAACTATAGTTACAAGGATGAAAAAGAACACAACTAAACTAAGCTCAATCTGAGGTAACAATATTCAAACATTGTTTCGGAATAAAAGGAAAACCTTAATCTCAATCATATTCATCTGTAATAAACAAGATAGAAACAAGATCCGGATGTGACAAAGGACTTCAATACACAACTTTAATGCATCAAGTAGGAAATGATCAGTGGGTGTCCAAATAAATTAGCACTAAGATTAATATCATTCTTTCATCGCAAGTGCATCAGGAGAACATTAATGATCAACAACTTAAATGAATGATAATATCTGAAGGACTTTTTTAATATCACTCTTTTATCACAAGTACATCAGAAGACCACAACAACAAAGTCAATTATTTGAACAATGAAAAATGGTGATTTGAAGCTCTACCTTGTATAGATGGCAAGTGTGGATCCTCAACTATAACATCAATAACATTCTCAATATGCATAGCAGGGTAGACCTTACTGGTTCTATGGTTATAAAAACGCCCTCACTTCCTCTATAGGTGTTTCGCTTGACTTTTTCAGTCGGTGTATGTTTCAAATGTAAAATCAGACTACCAATTATATTCGAGAGTATAAGAAGTATATCTTGATAGACAACTTCTCTTTCTAGGAGAGACCAAAAGATCTCCAGGTGGAACATCAAATCAATAACCTACAACGTAACTTAACAGAATCAAAACCATGTGAAAACTAACATATGTACGATACATATACATGTTTATTCATCTAAAGAAGGATAGATCACTTATTTAAAAACCTCATAATAGGGGTACATGAATACTCCCTTTTCAATGTCGGGAAAGCTTGGTCATTACTATAACTCTGCATACCAAATCATAGACAAAAGAGAAGAAAGTATCTCAATTGAAGATGCCTACATGTCCAACAAATATGTAATGCATTAGCAAATTTGACCACACAGTTGGCCAATTTTATGATTATGCAATTTTTGGTTTTCCGCAGTCTCAGTTAACTGAGGAATCAATGCTTTTGACTTGACTTTCTTTAACCGAGACTAACGATATAGTAAAGGATTATTTAGCCTTCCCACATGACCAAAGCAACAAAATTTAGTTAAACATTAAACATACTTTCAACATCAATGTAAAAGAAAAATACTACTTTCAAATTAAATTGAATGATCAAGAAAAGTATATTAGAAGAAGAAACAGAGTAAAATAAAATTGTAGTTAATTTAAAATGACTTCAATCCTTAAATTTGGCCACTTATAACCATTAAAATAGTTCTGAGAGTTCAACATTCAATCACAATTAAAAAGGGATGGGCTTTGGGCACAAGAAAGCCTCAAAGGCTCGAAGGCACAAATTTCTTGAATACATAACTACAAAAAATTAGGACAGAGGAGGTGCATCTGGGGTATCTTTTCTCTTATCATCTAGGATACCAACAAATTCATCGCTCTTGGAGAAATCCTCTTCACTTATAGATAGAGCCTGCTCTAGGGATTTTCTCGCAACATTAAGAATAAGCCATCAACTGCGCCAACAACACACATGAAATCAGAGACACTTGAAGGTAAAGGAGAATTTTTTGTTTAGGGGTTAACCTAGATTTATTTTGTTAGGGAACAAGGAGAATAAAATATACATTACAAGGGTGTATTCTTCCTCTTCTACATTCAAGTTGCAAACGAGGAGGCGAGAACGATTGTTCTAGTGATGGAAATACTTCTCTATGAAACTCATACTTTTGATGAGAGCATATCAGTGCTTGCACAAACATTTTAAACACAAAACTGTTCCATAGGCAACCTTAATAAATTATCAACAACTAGATCTTTTGGTAAAGGATGACGATTATTTAACTTCATTTCTCATAACTTCTTTTATCATCAGATACAAATCTAATATATCTTCTTTTTTTACCAGATCCATATATGATATATCGTCTCTTGTTATTACATCTATCTAGGATATTTTGTACAAAGAGTGGTCATACTGATAATTTCTTACGGGCAATTGATGCACCATATATCCTAGTAATGATAAATTATACTGATAATGAGTACTAAAATAGTGCTATTTATTTAGTTCCTTAGTCAATATTGATCTATCGTTATCCTTCAGTAGCAATTTGGAGACGAGGGTAAGCATCTAAGTCAGCAGAGCGGCCAAAACTTCCATACGAGGTCATCTTGAGAAAAAGTGGGTCCCTCCAATTCAAAAAAAAAATCTGGCAAAAATGGTTACTGAAGGCAGCTGGTACAAGGAACTGCATCAAGAAACAAATACAGTGTGTATCATGAGAACCAAAACAAAGGTACTCAATAGGCATCATAGACTGACGAAGCAAGAAAGGTAAAGACAATATGAAAAGATAGAATCTAGACACAAACAAAGGTCAAAGAAGAGTTTAAAAAAAAAAGCACACGAGCATAGAAAAAGTAAATCTAAGTACAACTAAACAAAACATAATTGGACCCCATAAACCTAGAAGGTATACTCGTTCTCAAGCTTAAATAATACCCGAATGGACCCCATAAGACTGATAGATACATTGAATAGCTAAGTCTACTGAAAGAAGAGTACCAAAAATCAAAAGTCGGGCTCGCAGGCCAAGTAACCATCATTTCACTCAATTCCTAGCCCAGCTAGCAAGAGTGACAATCAATATAGGCCGCCCAACTAGCCAATCCACTCCCAGCCATGCTATCAAGAGTGACCCGAGGGTGTTTCAACTCCAAAGAGAATCTCAAATATCAAGGCCGCCAAGCCAGCCAGCCCACTCCTACGGTCGTAAGTCGCCCAGCTAGCAAGAGTGACCCAGGGGCGTGTCAAATCTGAAAGGGATGTCAAGTAGGCGCTAAGCCACCATGGATTAATGTCCACTCAAAAAGAATCAGGAAAAAGGCTCCAAATACTTTAATCCCGAGAAAGCACATAGCCTCTAGTAACACATCTAACCAGCATAAAAAACTGAGAAGACAGAAGATCCACAAGCCACAAAAATGCCTAAGCTAAGGCTCATATTATTAGACACAAGTCTGATATTCCAATCTTCAAGGATCTAGTCCATCCGATACGACGTCGGATATGAAAATGAACCTATGTGATTCACAAGTCTAAGGCAACACTTTTCTATCCTAGAATAAGGCCGAACATGCATAAAATAACAAGTAATAATTCAAGTAATTCCTAACAGCATACAACAACATACACAAAACCCCAGCTAGGACGGTGCTACACCAAAGACAATACCGATCAACCCTAAAACATGGTTTTATGAGGATAAGTAAGAATAGCTAGGTACCCATCCCAAATTCACACTAATCGTCATGAATTCATTCATTAAAGCTCAAATGAATTAGGAAGGAAGTTGTAGCGTACCTATAAGCCAATCAGGCAAGCTCCAAATTATAAGGTCAGATATTTTCCTATCCAAACAACCTCTAAACAATGCCACACTACAAAAAAAAAGATCACAACGTCTATATGGATGTTTAGACACCAAAATCACATAAAACTGAAATAGACCAAATTTGTAGTTAGACGAGAATTATGGGACCCACGCTAGAATTTCCAATATTGACTCAGTCAAGAGTTCCTAAGCCCTGCCCCAAACTTGTGTTCCAAAATTGAATACAATACGGGGCACGAAACAACCAAAACAATAGTCAGACAATTTCAATAAAAAACTTAAGTCATACTATCTTAAAGACACACAAATTCACCTCAACCAGAGGTTCTTCAATAGTTTCTAATCACAAAACCAAGTAGCCATGCTCCCAACGATCACTCAAGACTCTGAATCACTAAAATCAGAGTTTAGAAGAGGCAGAAATCTCTAAATGAAATACCCACAAAACTTGAAAAATAGAGTCTAACATTAATATAAAACACTATTCGACCTTCACATAAGCAACCATTAATGTCGCTTAAGCAATAGGTCTCAAATATTTGGGCCTAGATTTTGGGAGCTCCTGGCCACAAAAGTGAGCCTCATTTTACGCAAACCTAGTCCAGAAAAGTGATCCCAGGGTCGCTTTTTAGCGGCAGCAGCCTAACTGGATAGCCTCGCTTAAGTGGAGCTTTGGTCGCATAGGCTGTGTTTGCTTAATCGAACCCAGGGGAGCAAAAGTGACTGCACTAGAACTCAAGCATTAGAAAGTTTTAGCAAAATCCGCCAAACTTTGCCTGGACACTCGAGATTGGTTTGGAACCCCGTGCACTCAAACAAGTTATGCAAACCAATCCAAAATGACATTCCATACCTAACGGAGCAGTCAAAACTTCCATATGAGGTAGTCTTGACAGAATATAGGTCC
The DNA here is from genome assembly GCA_029582685.1 of Solanum piurae. Classification (NCBI taxonomy): domain Eukaryota; kingdom Viridiplantae; phylum Streptophyta; class Magnoliopsida; order Solanales; family Solanaceae; genus Solanum; species Solanum piurae. The sequence continues at coordinate 10,029 of JAJOOO010034736.1, forward strand.
CACACTTAACTCCATTTAAAGTTAAAATCCACAAGGGGGCCCAAAATTAGCCTGGAAGTCTTGAGATCCAAACAAAGGGTTGTCCCAAACTAAACTCAACATTGTAGAGCTAATCATCCTGACAGAATTCTTATTTGATCTCATTTAATCAGAATATTAACTAAAGTCAAACTCAGGTCTTAACTTGAAAGTTATAACGCCTAATCACACTGAAAGCCTGGGGAGTTGTGCTAACAATGCTGCTAGCCTAAAATGACTATTCCAGAGTTGATGGAATCGCTAGAAATTTATTCTGAGGTCATCTTCTTAAACTTTCAATAAAAAATTTACCGTTCAAGGTTCAAAACCTCCAAAACATACAAACTCGCATAAAAACCAACCGAACGACCAGGTGATCGAACTTTATGTCCCAGAAAGTCATAAATTACTTGGAGTTTATAGGAACACTGTAAACGATGAATGGGAGGCATCAACATATAAATGACCTAGAGTTCATTACATATATAATCTAGAAAATGATAAAAAAATAGACACGATTCCTTCGACTCCTAAGGACTAACAACAGAACTTGTAAAAAAAAATATCGAGAGATATAAACAAAAGAATGTAAGTGATGTTCGAATCATAATTAACTTTGACAAATAATTAAAATGAAATAAAAAATTGCCTCTTCATACAACAAATTAAAGAGTAATAACTTGCATACAAATGTTAAGTCAAGTAAGGTTAAACACTTCAAGAAATTACTTTTGAGTCTTGAGATATAGTGAAAATGAGGAGCAAATATGCCAGTATTCATAGGACTATAAGATCATCAAATGAGAAAAATGTTCGACAATGTATCACCCTTATTTAATTTCTTACTAATTATATTATGGTAGTGGGAAAGTGGAAAAATAATACTGACAAAAAACATCAATTTAATAGATTGAGTATTTTTTTTAAAATCTTCTTCTTAGATAGTAAGAACTATAGTATGAATAAAAAAAGATTTTATCAATCTAGGGATGATTAGAAATACATTAAATGCAAGTAAAGTAGTTATATAACATAACTCAATGCACTATTTCAAATTTAAGTAGAATATACATTATAGATTGAAATAAATTTTTGAATATTATAAGTTAGTGCTCTTGAACGTTACAATAAACTTAAGGGGTCAAAACGTCGTTGAACTATGTGAAAAGAACAAAAATATATTTTGCTTATACTTTAGTAGTTAAATTCCCTTACCAATAATAGTTCATTCAAAAATGCCCCTATTAATACTAAATGGGTCAAAAAGCCTTTTTCTAAATAAATATATGTAATGACCCTCCAAGTCATTTCCTCCGTTTTCCAATCTTTTTAGTATTTAGAAATTTTCTGTAGTGACCTCAAGTCATTTATCACTTGTTAGTACTGACAGTTCGGTCGTCGGGCCATTCATTTGAGCTTTGTGAAAGTTTTTATATTTTGTAGCCTTCAAAACTTAAACGGTTGATATCTATCAAACGTTTAGGAAGAAGTCCTAAGAATGCAATTATGATGATTCCATCAGCTCTAGATGGGTCATTTTACGCTAGGGAATGATTGGTTCGGGTCCCGAGACTTCTGGTGCGAGTTTGTATTGTCAGGCATTTTAACTTTGGAAGCTTTGACTAAGGGTTGACTTTGATCGACATGCTTGGGAAACGTGCTTAAATGAGTGTTTCATATGCACAGTGATATACCGTGAGTTTACAGTATTGTTAATACATTTCACTTAAGAGTTGTGTGTGTCTAGGGCCATTTTGTATTAGAACTAATGTTTATTGTGCTATATTTGTAGGAAATAGACTTGGACGATGTCGATAGAGAGACAACTGAAATTCTACAGAAGTGGCAGCCCACGAAAGTGACCTACGGACCGTAGGTCCAGTCACGGTCCATCATTGGGTTGGCGTGGATTGGTCCTCGGGGAAATCTGACCAAGTGTGGAACTACGGAAGAGAGTGACGGACTGTAGGTCGACCCACGGGCCATCCTGCACAATTGTCAATTGATTCAGAGATTTTGAGTTTAGTATCTAAGGAAAATTTCAAAGTGTGGAGCAACAAGAGGGGAACCAAGGACCGTAGGTCAACCTACGGTCCGTCCTGCAGGTCCTTCATTTGTATCTCGAAGATGGAAGGCTCCAGGTTCTGAGAAATTATCTAAGTATTGAGCCACGGAAGGGGCCTACAGACCGTAGGTCAGTCCACGGTCCATAGGTCAGTCTCATAGATCAAAGCTGCGTCCAGAAAAGATTATTTCCTTATAATATTTCCTTTTTATTTAGGACAAGTTTTTCTATGTAAACCTCACTTTTGGGGGTTAGACATTATAGTATACTTCTCGTTCTTGATATTTTCTTGGGAATTAATTTGCAGACTTTGGCAATTTGATTTCCTAACTCCGGTTTATAATATGTTTTCTTTGAATTTCAATTGGAGATTACGGGTTTCTTCTATTCAATACGTAAGTTAATGAATTATTCTTTTACAATTATGCATTGTGTTCTTACAAACATGAGTAACTAAATCCACAACTAGGGTTGTGGGAACCATAAGCAACTAACAACGTATGAATAATAACTAAGTAATTCTTGACTAGTGTTGATGCATGCACCGATAATTGTTTCGTTTAGAAGTTTTTTTAACGGTGGCCAATTTTAGTACTCGCCTTGATGCTACTTGCCAAACCAAAGAGGTAGTTAATAAGAAAAGAATTGTCAACGGATATTTAGTGTGATACTTTCTAATAGTCTAATGTCAATTGGTGCGAGGTTGAAAACTTAGCCATACATTGATGTGATGTCTAATATGAGGTAAAGGTAAGAGTTAGTAAATTATACACACGTAGCCGGACCAAGGTGCGGGGTGAAATTTTGTATTTGGTGGACCAAGCACTTAGGGATACATAACTTACCACTTTGCATGTGATACACTAGGAAATGGTTACTATTACTAGGATTACCGCGTTAAGAGCTTATGGGGAACACATACACCCTAGTTTCTTTCTCTCATTGATAACAACAAAGTTCAAATCTTGCTCACTTGTTACTTGACAATAATAAGTTATTTGTTTCACAAACCCTCCCCCCCTTTACTTACTTGTCTCGGAAATAAGTTGACTAAACGAATATACTCGTAAGTTAAATTTAAGTCTACACCATATTCCAAGTGGGATCGACCCCAACCTTCAAGTTGGGTTCTTTATTTGACGACGATCGCTTATCCTTCTTTAGATAGGTATAATTTGAGCATATCAAATTTTGACGGCGCTACCGGGGAATAAGGCTTTTAGATTAAGTTTAACTACATTATTGAACTTTAGTCAATTATTTCCTAATTTTACTTTTATTTTTTTGTTTTTGTTTTCTATAGGTTTCTACTCTAGTGTATGCCAAGTACATGGAGTCAAGGCGAACCATCGACCCCATACGATTTAGACTTAAGCAGACCTTTGAGAAAAATGAATAATCAAGGGGTCCAAGTCAACCCAATCGGTGGGAATCTAGGTGATGGAGTTGAGTTGCAGCCTCCTGGGGTTGTTAATGAGAATGCTCAGGTTCATGGTCATAATCTACTTGGAGTTGCATTGATAGTGCTAGATCCGCAAAAAACCAAGGTTGCAAGATAACTACAGGGCCGAGTTTAATACTATTGAATCTGAAGGACCCATTTTTCTCCCTCCACTACCTCCGGGGCATACATTCATGGTGACTAGAAGTTTGATGTCGTTGCTTACAATGAGGGGTTTATTTTTTGGTATTGCTTCGAAAGATCTACATAGGCATATGGCCAAGTTGAGGAGTGTTTGTATGAGTTGTGTGGGGTGACCGGAGGTGGATATGAACATCATAGGTTTGAGAGTCTTCCCTCTATCATTGACCAGAGATGTTGTTGTTTGGTTTTCTGAGCTCCCGTACAACTCCATCCATACGTGGGACCAATTGCACAAGGTGTTCATGGCCAAGTAGTTTCCGGTGTCAAAGAAGATGAACCATAAAGATAAACTCAACAACTTCGTGGCACTACCTGGAGAGTCTGTGAGTAGTTCATGGGATAGGTTCATTACATTCTTTAGAAGTGTTTCGAACCACCGAATTGATGATGAGTCACTAAAGGAGTATTTCAACAGAGGTCAAGATGACAACGGTAAGGCTGTGCTTGATACTATCGTTGGAGGATCATATGGTGAGTGCACTTTTGAGGAGATTGCTGAGAAACTGGAGAATATTTCTTGAAACAATAAAACATGGAGAACTCAAAAGTCTGACACTGGAAGAAGCACATTTGCAGTTCAAGCTGCACCTAGTCAATCTGCCGATGACATTCGTGAGGAGATGACACAGATAAGGACATAACATGGGTTGGTATTGAAGCATGTAAGCGGAGGTCCAGAAAAGGTAAATGCAGTGAATTACTTGACTAGGACTCCACCACCACCGGAGGAGGAATGTTATTATGAGGAGGATGCTTACTTAGTGAATGATCAGATGGGGGGTTTCCGATCCAATGCCCAATGTTACAATTTGGATAGTTGGAACCAAGGTTAAGGAAACCAAGGTCAAAACTATTTTAACTACAATTGAGAGGGTCAATATGTCTGGTATGGGAACTACAATCGCGATAACAACTATAACCAGAACAACTATGGCAATAGGAATGATAGTGTTGGGCCTTATGTCCCTCCACAAAATCGAGAATTTGGCAATAGGGAAGCTGGGGGTAATATGTCACAGATTGAGGATATGATGCAGAAGATGATGAAGAGTTTTGATTCGACTGATGAGAACGTGAAGGAGATGCGAAATGACTTTTCTAGAATTGGTCAAAAAGTTGATGCACATGCAGTGTCGATCAAGCAACTTGAGCAACAGATGAATCAGTTGTCCACTACAGCCAACCCACATCAGCCTGGCACACTTTCTAGTAACACTATCCAGAATCCAAAGAATGATGGGCATTGTATGACAATCACTACTCGAGGGGGTAAGCAGACCATTGATCTACCTATGCCGTCTGAGGTTGAAATTGTAGTTGAGAAAGATGATGATGAGATTGAGGTTACTGAAAAGTACAAGATTTCTACAGAGAAGGAAGCGGAGATAATCCAAAAAGTTGTCCCCATACCTAGACCTCTACCTCCATTCCCACAGAGGTTGGTAAAGAAGAATGAAGAAGGGAAACCACAAGTTTATTACTATGTTAAAACAACTTTCCATCAATGTTTCGTTGATAGAAGCTTTGAAGCAAATGCCTGGGTATGCAAAGTTTATGAAAGATTTGGTGATTAAGAAGAAGGCTGTGAGTTTTGAAGATGATGATAGGAAGCAACATTGTAGTGCTATTGCTACAAGGTCAGTTGTGTAGAATAAGGAGGATCCTGGTGCCTTCACTATTCCATGTACCATCGGGTTGTTGCATTTTTCTAAGGCATTGTGTGATTTGGGGTGCTAGCATTAATTTGATGCCATTGTCTATTTACAAGAAGTTGGGTTTAGGGGATCCAAAACCACTTGCGATGCGATAACTCATGCCTGATAGAAATGTGAAGAGGCACATTGGTGTGCTCGAAGATGTACTTGTGAAAGTGGAGACTTTTATCTTTCTGGAGGATTTTGTGATACTTGATTGTGAGGTTGATTTTGAGG
>JAJOOO010034737.1:0-13141 GCA_029582685.1 Solanum piurae
AATCTTTTTTAAACACTAATCAATTACTTGAAACTGATTAACTCGTATATATATAGTAGATATGGTATTCCCTTGACTTACTTCCCCTTAATTAGTGAAAATTCTGATTTCGCCTCTGAAGTAGAAATTAAATTAATTTCATATTTTTTTTGTATATGCAGGCTGATAAGTCTACAATAGTTTATGAAGCAGAGAACCACATCCTAAAACTGCAAAATACTTTCAAAAAACTTGAAAGTCAAAAGCTAGAAAGGCTAGAAGAATATAGCATAAGGTTGATGAGTTCACATAAAGTTGGTAATAGTTGGGAGAAATATCTGGGTGATCAAGGATCAACCAGTAATTCAACAACCATTACACCAACAACTCATGGTGCTAGTCCCCTTATTCCAACAGGTTTTATGACATGGAGTTCACCAAATGTGATACTAAATGTTTGTGGTGAGGATGCACATATTAGTGTGTGTTGTCCTAAGAAGCCAAGGTTATTTACCATCATTTGTTATGTTTTGGAGAAACATAAGATTGACATTGTGTCTGCTCAAATTTCATCTGATCAATTCAGAAGCATGTTCATGATCCAAGCTCAGGTAAGTCCTTTCATTTTCTTTAAAATAATATATTGGTTATTTTGAACATTGTGAACTAGGGTTTTAGTTAGCACACTCTTTGATTTATTTTACGTGTCTTTGTTTGATTGATCAGAAAATTGAGGAATGAAACGTGTTAAGAAATTCTTTTGAGTTGGGTGTTTGAGAAACATGTAGTTATTTTTTATTGTATTAGTTCCGCGTCTAATTGAACATTTATCTTCACATGAAATGGAAGTAAAAAAAGAGAGTATATATTTATCTTTTTTTTAAATGCCTCCTCTCACCTAGTCTCACCCTGAGGTTGAAATTCTCTATTTGCTACTACATATAGTTAGTCATAGATTATGTTTAGAAATTATTTAACTTATTTTATCTAAGTCGAGTGTTTAACAGAAATAGTCTTTCTATTTTTATAAGATCATATGGATAAACATATCTACATATTTACTGAGAATATTATTGTTGTTGTTATTATTGCTTTGTTCTAAAAACATGTTTGATGTATATTCAGGCTAAAGGTGGAAGAGCTCAATTCTCCGGAGCATTCACTGTGGAAGACATGTACAAGCGAGCTGCAAATGAGATAATGTTATTGACAACCCCCAAATGATCAATATCATATTTACTTTTGAAGTTCATTCAGTGGAGGATGAACGGTTGTCGTTGTATAGGCATGTTTACTTTTCTAGTTCATTCGGTAGAAGATGAACTGTTGTGGCCGTAAAGGCTGTTTTATTTACTTTTATAATTCATTCGATAGAGGATGAACGGCTGTGGCCATAAAAACTGTTCTATTTACTTTTATAGTTCATTCGGTAGAGGATGAATGGTTGTGATCGTAAAGGCTATTTTATTTTTCTTTTGCATTTTATCCAGTGAAGGATGAACATTTGTCTTCATATCAAAGGAATGAAAACTATGGAATTTGGTCTCATTAAGTTTCTTCCAATGATATTTATAAATAGCAAAAATCTTGATTTGGCATATGTTTATGTGTTTGCTTTAAGGGTGTGCTTGGTATGGATGAATATATTTAAAAAAAATACATGTTCTGTTTTAAGAATATCGTCTCTATGAAAATATATTCCTTACAAATGAGAAAAATTGTTTCGCGGTGGAAACGTGAAAAAACAAATGGCATAAATTACATTAGTGATTGTAAAGTCATTAATTATAAGCAATGGCTTTACACCCCCCATAATTTTAAGACCCTATTTTTTTGTTATTAATAATACATTAATTCTATGGTAATAATCCTTTATAATAAATATTTAGTGGGGAAAGCACATAATATTAACTGTAAAAAAAAGAGAATTATTTAACCAATGTGGTATGGTTAATTTACATTCTAATATTATTTTTTCTTTCTGTAATAAAACTTATGTTTATATATTTTTTTATTTTCCTTTTTGCTAAACCTTAAATTTACTCTTTTACTAATTAGTTGACCGATCCATTCTCTAAATTCAAGAGATAAACGACATCAAATAAATTTAAATTATATTTCTTTTACATTCTTCCGAAGTTCTCACACATTATAACAAATAAATTGAAATAATAAAATTTTACTATATTATCAAGCTATCAATCTCAAAAATCAAGTTGTATTTTCTTAACTCTCAACTATCCTTTTTTTTAAAAAAAAAAAACAAATGAAATTTTACAATATTTATAATAATTTTACCTCATAGGAGTACTTTTGTTTTACTTCTTAAAATTCAAATATGTCGAGATATAAAACATGAATCATATTTATAATTATGCATTTTCTTAAAATTTAAGATCTATAATTATAAAGTTTAATTTGACTTTAGACCTCTAATATTCTTCAGCCGTGTCTGATTCTCGACTCCCACTCCATGTAATCACTCATTTTAACTCCTACCAAACAAGCCTTAAGAGATTAAAAATATCATGTTACTTAACTTTTCTAAAGAGGGTAGAAAAAACCAAAAAAAAAGACGAAGCAAGGTACTTAATTATTTACTGTCCCTGCTTTTTCATTTCAGCTGCTACAACAATTAGCACTTGCAAAGAGTTCATATATCAACTTTTATTTAGGTCTATTTTTTCATATTTTATTTTAAAATTTTGTCTATATATAAATAATTTTCTTACAAACTAGAAAATGATTTCCTTAGTAGAGCATGAAAATAAGTGCCATAGCCGATAAGCTTACAATGGTCTCCTCCCCACCCCCGCCGGTGCCGATTCAATGGTAAAATCATCTAATTGGAGGAAATTTCATAAATAACTAATAATTGATATATAATGAATTTTTTTTAGCTATAGTTTGTCTAATTATGTAATGTAGCTATAGTTTCAGTAATGTGACTTACTTTATTTGTATATCTCATTGAAAATTATTTTTTAATACAAATTGGACTCTTAACTTAATTAATGAGGCAGTAATTTCGATTATTACAACAGAAAGAAATCCCGCTAATCATGATTATTTTATCTGATTAGAATTTCGTACCAAATATGACTTCTGCTAAACAAAGAATGATGTCAAAAAATTACCTGATAAATATACAAATCAAAGGTATATAAATATCATTAACAGATGTAACATCATATATACAAATGAATAAATGTATACAAATTCTGAAATTATACAAATAATGGTTGAGACGTATATTTGTTGATAATATACAAATAGGGATAAGACACAAGTACCCCCTATACTATGACCGAAATCCCAGAGACACACCTTAACTAAACTAAGGTTCTATTACCCTCCTGAATTCATTTTAAAAATATTTGTGTGCACCTTTTGGATTACATGGCATACTCCGTGACTTCACGCAATTGAGGCACGTGGAAGATATTTAGATGCCATGTAAGTCAAAAAGGTGTACAAAATTATAAAAAAAAATGGGTTAGGGGGTAACAGGACCTTAGTTTAGTTAATGTGTGTCTCTGAGATTTCGATCATAGTTAGGGGGTACTTGTACCTTTTCCCTATACAAATACAAAAGAAGTAATTGTATATAATTGTTAAAAATATACAAATAAGATCTAAAAAGTATAAAAGCCACAATAAATATTGATTCGCAAAATTCCTAAAATCATATACAACATAATGTGAAAGATATTGATAAAAGTACAAATCACAAAAAAATATACAAATATCTCGATTTCTTCATCATTATCTTGGTCCATTAACCCATATTCATCATTTTCATCTCCAGATGTTTTTGACTCAGTGTTGGTAGATGCAATTTCTTTTACTTTTTGTTTCTTTCTAACTCATTTGAATCATCTTTCTTTTGGTCAGCAACTAGCTTGAACTATCTTCCTTGTTCCTCTCTCTTTTTGTTCCTATTTATTGAATTAAAATCATGCAAAACTTATAGCATATTAATATACAAATGGATTTTTTTTTAGAAAAAAACTCAATTGAATACCTCGAATTTTCCAATTCTATTATGCCGGTTTTTTTTTTTTTTTAATATATGTGAATCCAATTATATTATTCTGGAATTCGAACTTTTTGTAGTTAAATTACAGAATATTATACTAGAATTTCAAGAAAAATGCTGGAACTCAAATAAGATCAGGAAGTGAAAAAGATAAAGAAATGAGTCTTTGCACTCTTTTAAATTTGAGATATTTTTTATCAAAATATTACTTCCGCATAAAAGAATAACAAATTTCAATATTTTAAACATGATTTATATTATCAGGTGTTTATAAAATTGATATTTTGATTTATATATTATTATAATTGAGTAGAAAAATATTAAATAAAAAATATTACTAATACAATAGATAAACGAATTTAAGTATATTAAAATTGTGAGAAGTTGACGATATTAATTAGTTCAACAATATTAAATATTTTAGAATATCAATTGTTCATATATGTAAAAACAAAGATATCTCCTACGTGTTTCTATGTTACTACTAGTATATTTTTTCAGCAAGTATAAAAGGTATATGAAAATAATTAAAGAGAAGAAAGCAACTAAGTAGTAAAATTATTCAATTTTGTATTCAACTTAGAATTATTTTCTTATATAAAATTACATAACTAAATTCCCCCAAATAAAATAAATTCATATCTTACTCCCGAACCGATCGACCCATCCACCCACCCACAAATAAAAAATGGGTCTTCACCAATTATTTTGACAAGTGTAGTATTTGAAATGATTGTCTTAATACGTAATACTCGTGTTTATGTGTTGATAATAATGAAACAGTCAGCATTAGTCACAAGATAATGGTCCTACTTGTAAAAAACAAAATATATATAAACAAGTATAGAGAGATTTAATTTAGGGACGGGATAAAATTAGCTTATAAAATTATGATCTGTCTAATTTGATCAGATTTTAACGAATTAATAATCCATTTATATTATTTAATTAAATTTATTTTAATATGTTTAATTTGACTTATTTTAAAGTTGAATATTATGCCGTCTAAATTGGTCCATGAGAAACCTTATCTAATTTTTTATTTGTTGTTGTGATAATGATATATTATAAATGATTATTACATAAGAAAAGTTTTATTAGATACTCAAATAAAGAATTTAAAACTTAGTAAGAAGTTGGTGGATTTTACTATGACACTAATTTTAGTCCATTTCAATCCAAGTAACTTGACTCGTCTATTTATTAACTCAATTCAATTTAATATTCCCAAAATCAGTTTAATCCATCTATTTGATTAGAGCGTTGTTCAAAATAGAATCGAAATCAATATTTCAAACCGAAAAAAGTTATTAGTTTATCGATAATGGGTTATTGATTTAGTAGTTTCGGTAAATGTTTTGATTTGTTTATTATTGGGTTATTGCTTCTTAACGGATTGAGTTTTTTCTTAACGGATAATTGATAACCCCATAGTAAATTAAATAATTATTTTTATACCATTTTGTATATCATTAAAATCGTTGACTTAGAGTTTAGTCTCATACTTTTATTTTTGATTGTTTCAAACTCTCTGTTATTCTAATATGTGAGTGTCTTTGCTTTTGAGCAAGATACAGTCTACCAACTCATGTGCATGGTTCATTTGATTTGTCACCTTGTTTCTAAGTGATTTCAATGAGTTTTTTGTATCAAATCTTAACGGTCAAACCGATAAATCAATAATCGATAGGCCAATATCTTAATGGTGTTATGCCGTATTTTTTCTATCTTTAAAAAAATCACTTTTTGAAATGTTCTAAGTATAAAATAATTTGAGAAAAATACTTAAAAAAGAGTCGTCACTTAATTTTTTAAAGAAATTAAGAAAACTTATAATTTTCAAAGATTCAAACAGAAAAAATCATTTGAAAATACCAAAGAGGGTTCGGGGTTCAATTTACACTTCGAGAAGGGTTTAAGCATTCGAAGTGCCCGCTAACATGCGGTTCACCTGCGATTTGACTAAAATATATTTTGACTATTTTTTAGAGAAAGTGATTTACCATAGGAATAATAATTTACAATATTCAATCGACTTTGAGAAAATAGCTAAATAAAGAACATTTTTTATTCTTCAAGCTAAATGAACTTTAATTGAAACATTTCCATTGAATTACAAGTTATTAGAATTTTAACAAATTTACACTAATTAAACTTATTTGAATTGTTTTAAAAATAATAGTTTGGACCAATTTGATAAATTAAAGCATGAAACTATCTTAAACTAATTAAAAATGAAAAGGAACCAAAGTTTTGACTAACTTTTGAGAAAGTGACAGAATAAAGAAAAAACATTTATTTATTTTTAGTTTGTTTGATTAACTTAAAACGATTTTTTAAAAAAAATGAGTAAAAGGTTATTAATGAAATATCATATCTTTTTAAGAATAAATATACTTAATTAAAGATATAAAAATTTGACCGGTATACTAGACATAAAATAAATGAACACAAAAGTTGTTTTGAAGGTAAACCAACATAAAGAAAATAACTCATCTTTTGGGGATCTAAGTAAGTTAATTAATAGTTCTAGAGTTATATAGTTAAATGAAATTAGTCAAACATAATCAAAACAATTAGGAGAGCAAAAGAGATAATGAAATTGGGCCCCTTCTTGGGCCAATTTCTATACAAGTTTTTGGGTTTTAACCCAATCTCGTTTTTGTATACACTGACTGTATATTAGTGTATATCAGCTTTTTCCGTGTATTTCCTGCTTCCGAACACCTGTATTTTACCTCATCTCTATATTTTCGCATTTTTTACCTGTAATTCGTTGTATAATGAGTGTATACTGATGTATACAACATGTATATAGGGGGCTGACTCGAGAGAGAGGGAAAGCAAAAATCGAGCCTTTATGGCCCAACGATGAGATGCAAGGATAGGAGATGAGAGTCCAAAATAGACTCGAAGCGGGTTTCACATGCAAAGAAAGAGTGATAAGAGTTAGCATCCAAAATAATAAGAGTGATAGTGTGCCTAAGACAAATTACCATGGCAGTGTCTAAACTAATACACAAGAACTAACTTGATTGAACTAACAACATAGATTTAGGTAAAGGAGTACAAATTCTACATATGCAAAAATCCAAGTCATGCTAATCATAAAATAATGGCCATTTAGCTATCGTTTTAACATTAAAAAAAGCCACATCAACTAAAAAAAAGTCAACAGCAAACCTATGAATTAATAGAATAAAACTAAACACCTTTTTAACATGAGTAAACCAGTAAAGAAAATTAACAAAGTATGATAGATTTTGCATAGTTTCTAGACATGGATAGGAATGGAATCTTAACATTTCTGCAACTTTAAATGAGAGGGATGGGGACGGGGTAGACATACTTCAACATTATCAAGACATCGGTCTAACAAAAGATGATAATACAATTAGCAAATCAGAGACTATTGTTTGGAACTATCCTAACACAAAAGTTGACAATGTGAACATTTTTAGGATGATTTATAAAGCAACACGACAAGAAACAGCACAAGTTAAAACTAAACAATTTATAGAGTCGAATTGCAAGGCTCAAGGTTAGTAACATAAACGAACCTTACTCTCGGCAACCAGTGGGGTTTAAAGCTGGAATGATTCAATTTTTGAAACTTATTAAAGATGAAAAAGGAATTCCATATTTCACAAACAGGCATAAGAATAAGCTCAACAATCATTTACTTAAAGGATTCGAAACTAGAAGTACTAACAAAAACACGAGATCGCTTCGAAACATCTTTAAAAAAAACATGATGACAATATTCGAAATAGACTCGGCCACATTCAAGCGAAAGTGAAAGATTAGCAGCACTAAATCCAGTGAAATGAGATTATGGAAGCCTTTGGAAAACAACCTCAACAGTGAGTTGCAAACACGACATTACTAGCTGAAATACGAAAGATACAAACAACACTCAAACTATACGAGAAACAAAGATAGATTCCACGAGAACAAGCTAGCACAGGAAAGTTCAAAATGACAGAGAAGACAACCTAGTGTACAAACAAACAGTGAGAGGATAGAGTTACACAGTTAGCATACTCAAAGTCTAAACCACATGAATATCTAAACTATTTCGAACAAACAAAAATTCAACCCACTTTAGAGCATCGTAAACGAATCAACAACTCTAACTTCCAACACGTGATATCGAGATAACTTCATTGATGCTTGAGAACACATTATGCGCAAGAATCAAGGCAAGAAGAACATGTGATTCAAAAACAACACGAAGTTAAAGTCAAACAACTATAATCTGATTCAAACATCTAACAGGGACGAGGCATGAATAACACAATGTTCTGCCAGAAATTCCAAAATAAAGGCAATAAGTCATGAACATTCATATTCCAACGAAGCAAGAATGAAGCTAAGGAGAACCCAACAGAGACACGTTCATCACATAATATTCAGAATTGAAATGAAAATGTAAACAGAAGAGGAGGTATTACCTTTTTCCGGGCAGCGATACTGGAAACAATGAGCAGGGGAGAACACCAACTTCTCCTACCACAAACTTCGAATACGAATCGCAAGCTAAGAAAATTCGAGCGGCGAGATATCCTTGGAACTTAGAATCGGAAAGTTAGATATATGGTTTTGACTTTTCAAGTGTAAAATGGCTATTGCCTCAGAACTAAGCTCAAAACTTGTCGAAATCTTATTTTCAACAACCCCATTCCCTCAAACACTGACTGGTCGAGGGTATATATAGGAAGAGAATTGAATCCATTAGGGGGGAAAACGGGCAGATTTTTGAATGAATTTGAAATTCAAAATTTTGTACCAAGAACCTCAAATTCTTGCTCAAAATCAGGGACAAGATTGATTCTTACTTCAAATTCAGAAAAAAGAGGATGAGCGTATAGGCGAGTACTGCCGATGTTGACGTTATCAGGGTTCTCCGTGATTTGGTGATATCTTCCAGGATTTGCTGGAATTTTCGCGTGAAGAAGAAGCACGTGCAGGGGTCGTTTGGTACTACTGTCATTTTGGGTTTCTTCACGTGAAGAAGAAGAGAGAAAAAGCTCAAAATAGTCCTCCATCTTTGAATTTAGAATCAAACTAATCCTTGTCTTTTAACATGGACCACTAATAGTTCTCCATGTTTCAACAATTGGCGCATATTTAGTACTCCCTTAAACAGCCGTCTAATTTTTTACGGCATTTTTCTTTACACGTGAGAAATGCTTTCTGAACTCAAACCTTCCCCGTCTCTGTTCTCCTTCAAATAGTATCAGTACCTAATTTATCCACCATAGCTCTGTTTCAATGATTTTGAGGAATGCCTTTTTTTTTGTTTATCTCCTTTCATGGAAGTCTCAGGCAGAAATAAAATTCTCCATTTGCAAAGCATTCTTCATCACTATTGATATATGTGCATCTATAGGCAAGGTTTTTGCACACCAGATACTCGACCGATTGTCCCATTCATCAGTGAGCTCAAAGACAATTAGAGGCACGCGATAATCTAGAAGAGAAAAGATCGAGGCAAATTCAAGCTCTACCTAGCGGAAGTTTATCAAATGCAGGTTTTGATAGAGAATTCGAGATAAGAGGCGGAAAAAATAAGCCAAGAGTAGTTGAGATCAAATAATTGAAAAACGGATGTTTCGAAATGCAATCACATGTTGACATAGTATAGAATAATGTATCTTTTCATTTTGCAATGTAATGAATTTTGCTATGGAACAAATATGATGTATGTTTGGTTTCAATTTGTTTGGTCCCTTGAATCTTCACAAAGAAATTTCCATATTTCAAATCAGAATTGCATCATATTTGCACTAAAATTGCACCAAAACAGCAGTAGAAAAGCACCCAAACTGCACTAGAAATTCACCACAACATCACCAAAACTGCACTAGTAAAGCACCAAAACAGCGCCAGAAATGCACCATACCTGCAGCTCCTAATTTGCACTAAAACAACACTAGAATTGAACCACAAACAATAGCAGGTTCGCACAAAAAACTACACCAGAAAAAAATTTGAAAAACAATAACAAAATATAGTTTCTACTTGAAAAACAAGAGGTGATCTATTTTTTTGTAAAAAAAAAACTGATCTTTAAACTGTAACTGCATTTTGTTGGATTGGTAGTAATTTTTCTTGTCCAACTTGAACATATCTCGTCCACATGTTGAATTATTCCGTTGTCGATAGAGTTTGTTCTAGGTTGTTATTTTCGTCTTTCTCTTCTTCTTTTTCTGCCACTCAAACCTGGTTCATTGTAGGAAGTGAGAGACAGGGGAAACAGAGATTCAGTTTTGAGGGGAAAATTTTCTCACGTGGACAGTTCCGCTAAATATTAGACAGTTGTTTGATGAAGTATTAAAAGTGTACCAATTCTAGAAACATGGAGGACTATTAGTGGTCCATGTTAAAAGATAAGGATTATTTTGATTCTAAATTCAAAGATGAAGGATAATTTTGAGCCTTTCCTCTGAAGAAGAACGTGCAGGGGTCGGGTCGATTGGAGCGTTGTTGTACGTATGTCTTGGGTTGTTGAATGAATTGGGTTTCTTTTGGTATTGGATTTGTCTTTGGTGGGCTGACAAGGTTTAAGGGAATTGGGTTCAAAATTTGGGCCAAAGTTCGCTGAAAAATGGAAGTGAAAATGGGTTAGTTGGTAATAGGATCAATTAGCCACATGGAGTTAAGAAATTAGCCGAATTGAATTTAATTAGTAAATTCGGTTAAAATTTAAATAAAATGAATTAATATAAATTAATTAATGAGCTTCTTAATATTGACGAAATAAAATAATTAATTTACTTGTAAACAAATTTACCCAAAAACATAAACATAACTTAAACTAATTAAACAAATACTTAATTAAAGCAAAATCTTTTTGAGACGACTTTCGAATATTCTTAAAATATACTAATTATATACATAATTATATAAAACATATATATTATTTAAAAATTATAAAAAGTGACGAACTATTTAAAATAACTTGCAAACTATATTTAGTTTATTTTTTTGATTTATTTTTTATAAAATTAATGATTTTAAATCGTTTAAAATTGAATAAGCTCGATGATTAATTTATATTGTGGAGGGCCAAAATTGGGTGTCAACAAATGGTTCTGCTACGATTTAGCATGTCTACAAACCAACAATAAGTCGAACCGATAAATTTCAAAACTAAACCAAACCAATCAATACACCGCCTTACATTTTGATACTCCTAATTGTCATAATTAACAAAAATAGCAATAAACAATTTTAATTATCAATAAATAATAAAAATTTGTCGATTATACCATTTATTAATGAATTATCAAAAAAAATTGCTAGGTACAAACTAATGGAGGATTAGCAAGGAATTAATATCATAACTAATTCCTTTTTTTTCTCCTAATAAAGGGAAAGTCATGATTAGTATTTAGAGGCATTTTAACATCCTGGCCAGAAGATGAAATAAAATGATGATCTTTTTCTTTTATATGAAACGGATATGGCATGATAAAAACTTTTATTCACGAAAAAACACTTGCTTAATTATTCATTCTAGTGTGATTAACTTGAATAAATGAGTAAAAAGATGCATAAAATCTCATTATTAAAATCTATTAATGAAATTTCACTAACATTAATAAATGAGTAAAAAGATGTATATAGTTGGAGCCAGCTATTAATGAAATTTCATTAACATTAATAATCACGTGAATAAGCTATTATTAAAATCTCATTAACGCTAGTCATGTAATCTCTTATATTATAAGACTACAACTCAAACACGCCTAATTCATATAACTTAAGAATTAAGATTTGCATTTAAAAAAATAATCTTAAGTAATTATATATACAATCATTATAATTATTATTATTATTTTAATTGGCAAAAAAAACTTAGTCCGTTGTATAGATGAGAATAATAACTTGGTTAAGTTTGTAATTTAGTATTTGTAATTAAAATAATTAATTTTAGTAGTGGTAAATGTGAATTGGGACCCAATTCAGTGAAAACAAAATCTGTAACAAAAGTACTTTAGCTACCTTTTTTGTTTTGAAGCCAGTAACGGCATTTTGGCTTATGATTGTATTTTGTTTTTTTTATACATTACAAATGAATCATCCTTTTTTATCTCTACTTTTTTTTTCTTTTTGCCACCCTTCTCTATATTCTTTCCATATTCCATATTTATCATATTCAATCTCTCATTTCTCCTTTTTACACTTTGCCCCCTACAAGAAAAAAGTTCTATAAATAGGCGTAACTTAGGTTGCAGTATCATATCACCTGAAAAGAAAAAAATGAATGAAGGCGGCGAGAATGATCATGGTTTGTATGCTGATGTCTGGTCATACCTAGACGTGAATGGCCATCAAGTTGAGAGCGGAGAGACGTTTGAAGGTAACAAGTTGTTAGATCCGACTAGGTCTAATACTTGTCAGCCGTTAACAGTTATTAATGAGGTGGTTGAAGTAAATGTTGATGTTGCTAAAAAGAGAAGTCCACCGAACCGAAAAAAGAATGGTAAGGGAATTGCTGAACCAAATTTTGGTGTTGATGGAGCCGAAGTAATTAGAAGTGCATCAGAGCATGAGATACACATATGGACGGAGAGAGAAAGAAGAAAGAAGATGCGAACCCTATTCGAGACTCTTCATGCTTTGGTTCCTAACCTTCCTGCTAAGGTAAAAAGTTCTTTAAATGACATATCTTATTTTTTATTATCCGATATCTTATCGATCAAAAGAGTTATAATTCAATAAATTTTATGATTATCTGAAATAATTTTTTTTGTTAGTTTCCTTTTATTGTCTTCCGCAACCTTAATTAATAATCATAATCAACTCATCGAAAATTATTCAAAAAATGAACATGTTTTTTTAGATCAAATAGAAACTTGTAAAATGATTTAAAGATTACTTCTTTGTTTGGTTCTTTTTGGCAATTACATCACCCTTTAATTTTCATATGTGATTGTTCTATATTTCCAACTTTCTAAATTGAGTAAATAAATTTTAGGAGAATCTTTTTAGGAAGCTCACAAAAGGAGACGTGATTCTCTTTTTAGAAAGCTTACTAAAGGAGACATGATTCTATGTGAAATGTTACTTGATATATATATATATATATATATATATATATATATATATATATAT
>JAJOOO010034738.1:0-18376 GCA_029582685.1 Solanum piurae
TTGAAAAGTTTAGAGTTGCTCTTGGAATCATTGACAGTAAATATGCACTAAGGGGGAGTATTACAAATTAGTGTATATTATTTACTGCTTTTAATTTTCACTGAGTTTTACCAAGTCTAGGTGTTTGTTCCTATATTTTGGGATAGGCTAGAGTCAATAACAAAGTATATCACTACTTTGATATGGGAATATTTTCTGCACCTTTTTAGGAGTCAGTTATAGCTTTAGAGTTTAGTTTATAAAGATCTCTTTTCTGCTGTATTTTTAACATAAGCTTTCAATAAAAAGGTTTCAGTTATTCTCTAGATCGTTTGCTTCTTCACATCATATCAATAAGAATTTTCTGTTTAACTCTTTGTTTTACATGTAATCTATGAAAGAAACTCCCATAAGCCATCAAGTGCCGCAAGATCCTATCAACAATCTACTGGATTAAATGTGAGTCAAGTTGCATGAGGTTGGAACAGTGGAGGTCAACTCAAAAGAAGAAGAGGAGGAGCTATAGTGAATGAGGCCCGAGCCTCAACTTACCGCTTACTAACACCATGGTGGAGCAAGACCTGATATTCTAGGCGGGGCTCAAGTGACTCACATAGTTTCACCTCTATGATTTAAGCGTGAAATCGAGGATAATATAATGATTTTGTTTGTGAGTTGTTGTAGTTGTTGTGCTTTTGTTATGATATGCTTGGTAATTAAAATTTTGAAAAAATCTTAGTATGATATGATATGTTAAGTATTAAATATTTTGGTTTGACTATTATCTTTGAGCAATACTTCGTGATTGCTTTTTAACAAGGTTGGTTCTACATTTCCTCATTCTTTTACTACCCATGTTTGCTTGCTTGACTTTCACACTTATTGCCTTTAAATAAGGCCTTGCTCTCTTAATGAATTTATGGCGCATAAATCAAAATTCACCTTTGTGAATAGTAGTAGTAGTTGAATAAATTCCAAGTATTTTAATATCGCGGTTCTATCTCAATGAGAAAAATAATTTTTTCTTCATTTTATATTTATTTTTCCTCTTGAATCTTCTTTTAGTCGAACCGGTTGGCATTTCCTATGATTGATTGTAGGCAATTTTCATATTAAAAATGCCAAGTTCAAGTTTAAATAAAGTTTTGTATCGCACCTCTTGAAAAGAGACCATCAATATGTTTGTGGCAAAAGAAATGTGTTTTTAAAATGATTTCAAATGGAAAAAGTCAATTAAAAAAATTCTCTTATCATGTCTCGTGCATTATTGATTTGGATTCACGATTGACATAGGGGATTTCCCCTTTGTATTTTCCAAATGTCTCTCAATTTTAGTGATTGTAAGACTAACTTGAGAATTATTAGATTGTGATGCCCTGCGCGGAAAGGATTGATTCATTCTAGTATGCTCATGTTGTCTTGGACTTGGCGTAAAATGTCCTTCAAGGGAAACTCTAGATTTGACCTGGCTCGAAAGAACAAAATGAGTCTACTTATAACATGATCTTAGTCAGCCCCATTGAGTCTAAGCCATATTTTTTTGGTCGCCATGTTGCCTACTTATAACATTTGTAGTTTTATATCTTAATACCCTTATGTCTACAAAGCCAAATTAATTGTGATATAGGCTAACAATCTAGATTTGGGGGTTAAAAGGAGAAAAAGAGAATGAAGTTGAAATGTATAATATAAAAGCTTAAGTTTGGAGGTTCGTGAAAAATTGGAACAATAAGGTTTGAGGTAAAAGGATAAGCGCACCATGGGCTTCAAACTGAAAATGATGAAAAAGTGTGGAAAAAAAATGAAACTTGAAGCAATTGATGGTTGAAATAAGGGAGAAAAAAGTTTGAAAGAAAAATTAAAAAATGTGAGCTGACAGAGTGATTCAAATGGAAACAATAGGGAGGCAATTTAGTCACTTGACCAAATCACATCCTACTTATTTTTCCCAAAGCCTAAGCAAAACCCGTAAGTTCTTGGAGATTTTGAGCTTGTCAATCTATATTAGTGGCGATCTACATATAGGGCAAGCGAATGGGTCAATGTGTGCATACTTGAATTCATTTGTGAGACTGAGTATTCTTGCATGATCAATAATCCCTTAAATTGATATCCTTAAGTGTTTATGTGATTCTCTTTTATGTGTGTGGCTTTGCATCTTCCATATCAATTATGATATCTTGATTTTAATTGAATTTCCTGAATGGGTCATATCCGTATAAATATTTAGTAAATAAATATGATTTATGCCATTGACTTGAGATTCTTTATGATTGTGCTTGAAAGATTGACTATCCTAGAATTGTGCTAAAATATTTTGCTACAAGCTTTGCCTGGCGAATGATGGTGGAACTAATAGTGAGTGCTTCTTGTTTTGAGTCTTTTTATTTTATTTTATTTGTGTACTTTTTATTTTGGGTTTCTAATTGTTAGAAGTTACGTACGTGATTATACAAATCCTATCTTGGGTTCTGACTAAGCTTTAATCCTATGCTTAGTGAGTATTTTGCTTGAGGACAACCAATAGTTCAAATTTGGAGGTTTGATGAGTGGGTATTTTACCAACTCATTGAACTCAAATTCATGAATTATTGCCATATTTTAATACAAATCGATGGGGTTTTAGGAGCTAGTTCTCTTAAATATAGGTATTCCATGAAAAAAGGAAGTTTGATGGATTTGAAGCCAAAAAACACTGAAGCACATCGAGATGGAACTGGGATCCTGATGAATCCAAAGTCATCTCACTGACTAAATGCTGACTTGGATTGATCAATGCTTCCTCAGTAACGACATGTAACTTGCTTGGTACAATGACAGATTGACATTCCCCGATCCTGCACATATGCTCCCGTTTGAACTAAAGGTTGACACAAGGAGGAAACTAGCACTCCACTTTCTCTAATCGGCGTCTCGCATGTGCTCACATGTTTGAAGGATGGAATTTTAAGGGTAAAAATGTAATTTTAGAAAATAGTGCTTCCTTTGGAATTTTCCAAAGATAGACTAGGGATTTGTGAAATTATGTGTCGTTATATTTCTTCCAATTAGGGGAAAACTTATGTTATGTTTTATGTTATATTTTATGATCTGAAATTTGTATGAGATAGAAGTGTTGAGAAAAAAATAGTAAGAACTTTCTAGCGTGTAAATGAACAAATCTGAGATTTATGTCAACCAAAACTTCAAATTCAAGATTTTTTTTATCAAATTAGCTAGGAATTGAGATTTTCTTTTATGAGTATTGTCTCTATTTTATATTTTATTAGTATCTAAGCCCCTATATAGGGGTGTGTGTTCTAGATAGGGTGTAAGAACCCAAATAGGTATTGATTAATCGACTCTAGGAAACATAAGAATGACTAAGACACAAGAATCCTAAAGAGTGAACCATGAGTGCTAAGACCTCAAGCTAGAGTTGAAGATAGAAGGAAAATAGATAGGGATAATAAGACATCACATCGCCTTCAAACTTTCACCCATCAAACCATAACAACGAACTCTTCCAAAATCAATATAGTTCTATTCACATACCAACCATGAAGCACACTATCTACTCCTTTGGGAGCAATCCCCACTAGTCTTTTCAAATCCATCTCCCTAAATCTAAACATAACACCAACATCTTAACAATCATAAACCATTGATAAAAGTAAAAACTTAAGAAGTTTCCACAAGGATTTTATGAACTACTCTAAACACAATCTCCATACATGGAGTCTTACCATATCCAACGAAACACTCAACAATAAGAAATACATTACCACAAGCTAAAAGACCTTAACTTACAAATCACCACATCCGGGGAACCCTCATGATCTTCTTGAGTTTGATCTTGCGTACCATCCCTTCCCTTACAAGTAAGGATTGGGCAATCTCTTTTCTAGTGACCACTCTTTCCACACACAAAGCAAGCATTATAACCGGCTAGACATTTACCCTCATATCTTTTTCCACATTCCCTACACTCGTGCCACATTTGCTCAGTACAACTCTTACCTTGAGAATGATTTTGTTCAGACCTTGAATGTGAAGACTCACCATCATCCCTTCTTGCCCTCTTTGAATCCATATTTTTCTTTTTAAGCTTTTCCTCTTCTATTTTGTCACGACCCAGGGGTACCCCCTAGATGTAACAAGGCATATAAGACCCAGAGAGGCCTCATACAAGACACTTAGCATATCATAACATAAAGTAATCAAAAAGTTGCGGAAATTTTAAAACATTTTTCAACAATCAAAGTCTTTCATAAAACGAGCGGAAGTCTAACATAATTGTCTCAAACCATCTAACATAAGAAATAAAATATCTTGGGACGTAGCCCATACGATAGTCCTACTTGTAAAGAAAGACATAAAAAGAAAAGGGGTGATCCAATCCTCGAATGCCTATGAGGACTCACCAAATATTCACTTCCTTGATCAACTAAGAACTTAGCCATAGGTGTGTGAATCAAGATCTCTGGACCCTACATTTTGATAAGAAATGCAATCAAGAGTATGCGTTAGTACAAGAATGTACTAAATATGATAACTTACACAGATAACATAAAGGTAAGCATTAGTTAACATAATACATAAGGCATAGGCATAAGTAAGACATAATAACATTATAATGAAAGAGGAATGCTTCCTTAAGTAACCTCACTTAACCTTAGCCAATACTTAGGTCATCCACCTCTAGTCAAGCTTACATCATGGAAGGCGTATCTAGAAACATGCCAAGCTAATCATCTTCATAACATAATCACAGTGTTTAAACTTTTAAATACATGGATATTCGCCTCTTTGCCTAACTTACAAAGGCTAATGGGTATTCCTCTCTTGCCTTAATTACTTTATGATCATTGGTACTCGCCTCCAGAGAAAACATAATATGACATGGATACTCGCCTCCACATAATTTCATAAGGATCATGGGTACTCTCCTCCATGTCCATTCATCTAAGTGAGAACGTGGGAATCACCTCTTGTTCAATTCTATGGAATATGGGAAGTCACCTCATATCCTTAACATATGGAGGTCAAGGGTACTCACCTCTAGCCTCATTATTTATTTAAAATTTTAGTCTAGATTCCTCTTAGGTGAGAAATCGTTTCATATTCATTGAATCATGCTTAGAAATTCATTATGAGTAGTATCTCTTCCACACCATAGCATCAACAATCAACAATTCATAGTCTAGGATTTACTCTCCAAGCACTACATATCATGATCATCATTTATGCTTCATTCTCAATCAAATCTAATCACAAATAATCTAACCTATAAGGACATAACTAACCCACAAAGTTTCCCTTCATGGCATCAACCCAAAACATATCAATTCTACCCTAGAATCATAGGATAGGCATGGGTACGTGTAATTTCATCTTAAAAACATGTAATTCTATCAACTCAATCATAAACAATCATAATCAAACTATTTGGATCAACATTCATCATAACCCACAACATTGGAAGAAACTCTAACTAGAATTGGCAATTTTTACTTCACAATTGGGGAATCTAAGGGACTCCATGGGAGAAAGGATCTCATGGATTAAAATCCATCATACCTTAGTCACAAATCCTACCAAAATCTTGAAGATTGGAGACTTGAACTTGACCTAGCTTTAATCTCTTCCTTCTTTTTCCACCTTCTAGAGAGAGGATTTTTTGAGAGAGAGTTTGGGTTTTCTTTTGGGAATTGAGAGAATGAATTAATTGAGTGAATTTAGGGTTCTAAAATACTTATATAGTTGGTCTAGGTTTAGGAAAAACGACACCACTTGATTCTAATTAAAACCGGAAAGGACCCTCGTGTCCCTAAACTAACTGTCAAGTCACGAACCACGTTGACGGGACGTGTATGGACCTATGGTTCATCCTGGTCAAATGTGGTTTGGGGATAGAGACTTTGCTGGCCATCTATGATACCCCTACCCACAGGCCATGGACCCATCGACGGGGAGTGGGTCCTGTAGTGGTTACTGCCTTAGGCAGTCTTCTTGGTGTCCATCTACAAGGCCACCTACGGGGTGTGGGCTCACCCACACGCGGTGGTAGGTCCTTGGGGGTTGCATCTTGGAGTTTTCACATGCTATGCCCTCTAACTCGAATTCAGGGTGTTACATATTTTTTGTGCATGTATCATCAACAGGGAACCATCCATCTCCTTAACAAGCATGGCGTTTAGGCATTCTTTGACCACTAAGTTGGAAACACCCGACACAAACTTACTCATCCTTACCCTTAGATCAGAAACCATAGACGGAGCATATTTAGAAAATTGCGTGAATTTAAAAGTATACTACTTCACACTCACTTCTCCTTGGCGAAGGTTGTAGAACTCTAGTACCTTTGCCTCTCTCATCTCAATGGAAAAGAACCTATCAAGAAAAGGAACCTTAAATTTCTCCCAATCAATAGGACCCTCATCAATTGCCCTCTCTTCTTTCCATTAGTTGAACCAAACCATAGCAACACCGTTAAATCTATAAGAGACTAATTCCTCCTTTTCCACCAGCGTCACTCCCATAATCATCAACACCTTATACACCTCATCAATAAACTCTTGAAGATCTTCCTAAACATTGGACCTAGAAAATTTTGGAGGATTCATCTTAATAAATTCTCTCACTCTAGTTGTCTCTGTACTCACATTTGGATTCATGAGAGCCATAACTACCCTATTTTTTTGAGCCATCATAGCTTGGCCCTATGCAGGAAATGCGGCTTGAAACTCAATATTAGTCACTTGCTCGGTAAAAGGGTTGACCAGCACTTGGGGAACCTCTTGTATTATATTTTCACGAACATTTCTATTCCTTCTCACGGGATTCCTTTGTGGAAGCATATTCTAAAAAACATAAATAGGGGTTAGGAGAAGAATATACCTTGCGTTACACTCTATCGCATGACTTTATGGTAATTATAGAAGTGAAGCTTCCAAAACGTCTTATAGCCTCTTATTAATAAATATGGTACACTTCACACTCATGAACAAGACTCTACTCGATGTGGCTTATGAGACATTCTAGAACCATTCTAAACCTTGTGCTCTAATTACCAAGTTTGTCACGACCCAAGGGTACACCCTAGATGTAACATGGAATATAGGACCCTGAGAGGCCCCATACAAGCCACTTAGCATTCATAACATAGGAAATAGAACATAAGAAGTAAAGACAACATTTCAAGTCCAACATTTTATAAAGTAAAGCGGAAGTCTAGAACCCTTTGTCTCAATATCCATCTAATATAATAGAATGATATTGGGCCTAGCCCATACATCGTGTTCAAAATTGAAAATAAGAAGGAAACTAGGAACAATGAAAATTCGCCCTCGAAGAATGAGGACTCACGAAGCTCGAAAATCAACCAAGTCAGCCTCCAGCCACGAAACTAAGAACCCTGAATATCAGACCCTACATTTAGGGAAATGTAGGCAAGAGTATGCTTTAGTACAAAACAATGTGCCAATTATGAAAGTCATGCATAAAAAATTTAAATCGTGCTAAAATGGGACATTTCATGATATTCAATTGACCAAGCTAAAAAATGATATAAGAAGTTTAGAAAGTATAATTTATAAACATGGTCAATGCAAGTTTACATCTTTAAAACCTTTGAACACATGTGAGATACTTCCTGAAGTAACCTTAGTTCATTATTCATGTGGGAAGTAGTTATTATCTTAACTTGTTCTTATTATCAATGGATGGGCACGACATCTTTCCAATCCAAGCTATCCATGGAAATATATCATTCAATAACCAATCCAATCCATGCTTTCCATGGAAAGGTATAATTATGTATCCAATCCAAGTTATGTTTCATTAGGATAGTTCTTTAGCTTTGATTCCATTAGATGAGAAGAACTTGCACAATCATACTACAATGTTTTCATGAGAAATTCCTTTCAACAACACAACAACAACATCACCATTGATACTTTACTCTCAAGCATCCTTAAAACATTTACATAGATTCATAAGAACATGCATAATCTCATAATTCACCTTTGAAGGTTCAAAAACTACATTCAATAGCCACATCTAGAAAACAAGGATTAGATATGGATTTCATAATAAATTCATGTTATCCCATCACTTCATGCTTGATTTCATGAAACTCCTCTTTTATATGAAAAGACCCACATCATGTCATCATAATTGGGAAAATATGGGATACACATGAGTTAATGGGGAAATCATCATAAAATCATAGTATTTCATTAATTCATGCATAAGAGATCATAATTCAATCATTTAAAAATATAATGAAGAGAATGCAGGGAAATTAAAGGAAACCCTAACTTAATTGGGGATTTCTAACTTTGAAAATAAGAGAATTTGGGAACCTCATGGATGGAAGGGATCCATGGATAAAAACTATCATACCTTAAAGCCAAATTAGTATCTTCAATGGTGAAAAAGAAGGCTTTTCTTGAAACCCTAGATTGAACCCTTCTTCTTCTTCATGTTTCTAGAGAGAGAAATATTTTGGACAGGAAGAACTTTAGTTTTCTTTTGGATTCTTAGAAGAATGATTTTGAATTGGGGAAATTTGGGGGTAAAATAATTGTACAGGTTTCTATGTGAAGGGTAAAATGTTGTAGTATCGAATTAAAATAATCTGAAAAGACTTTTAAGACGCTGACTTAAAAACTGAAAAAACAAGGCACGCTAGAGCTCACCAAAGGCCACTCGGCGACTCGCCATGTAAGCCTTTAGCTCACCAAAAATTACAGTAAGTAGGCTTGGGGGCTAAGTCAACTAGGCCATGGGGATTCGACTTTGGCGACACGTCGAACGGAACAGGGAGCTCAACTTAGCTCACCAAAAGTTCAAGAACACTAGATGCTGAAATCGAGCCAAAAAGGCGAGGAGCTCTACTCGGCGGATCTCCAAGTCGACTTGGTATTATCGACTTACTTTGTCGAATCGATTATGAAGTGAATATTTTCCCTTCTCTAAATCCGGGGTGTTACATCAAGTTGTAATTCCATAATGAACTTGTACTAGCATTGTATGGGGAAATTTCTATGCCTAAGGATCAAGTTTTTTCTTGTCGTAATGCTAGGAAAATAATATCTAACGGTTGCATATATCATCTTGTTCGGGTTATAAATATGAATTTTAAAACCCCCACTCTTTCATTTATCCCTATTGTAAATGTATTTTTGGAAGTATTTCCTGATGATATACTCGGCGTTCCTCCTAAAAGGGAAATAGACTATGGTATTGACCTTCTCCTAGATACACATGTTATTTCTATCCCTCCTTATTGTTTGGCTCGAATAGAACTTAAGGAGTTGGAATAGAAATTGATGGATTTGTTGGATAAGGGTTTCATCCTATCGAGTATCTCTCCATGGGATGCTCCAGTCTTATTTTTGTTTGTATGAAAGATGGTTACCTTTTTATGTGCATCAAAAACCGATAGTTGAACAAAGTCACTATTAAGAACAATTAACATCCTCCAAATATTGATGATCTATTCGATCAACTCCAAGGAGCAAGCTACTTATCTAAGATCGACATCCACGCGGTTTATGACTAGTTGAGGGTGAAGGAAGAAGACTTCCCAAAAATGGTGTTTCAGACTTGATATGGTCATTTCATATTCTTGAGAATGTAATTTGGGTTGAGTAATGCTCCGGCCACATTTATAGACTTAATGAATAAGGTATTTAGACAATACCTTGCTATGTTCGTGATCTTGTTTATTGATGACATTTTTATTTACCCAAGGAGTGAGGATGAGCATATCGATCATTTAAGGATTGTGTTGCAAGTCGTCAAGGACGACCAACTCTTTGCAAAGTTTAGTAAATGTTAGTTTTGGTTAAGATCCATGGCTTTTAATGGTGACATTGTCTCCGGCAAAGATGTTGAGGTAGATCTTAAGAAGGCGGATGTGGTTAAGAGTTGGCCTAGATCTCTCTGCCTTTTGGATATTCAAAGTTTCTTGGGTTTGGCTGGTTACTATAGAAGATTTGTGGAAGAGTTTTCTTGTATTGCCTTTCCATTGACGGCATTGACCTAATAGGAAGTTCAGTTCTTATGGCCAGCCAGAAGCTTGTGAGAAGAGTTTCTTCAGGAGTTGAAAGATAGACTTACCTTCGCTCCAGTGTTGACTTTACTAGAAGGGTCAGACATATTTGTGGTTTATTTTGATGCTTTAAGGGTTGGATTAGGATGTGTTTTAATGCAAAACGGGAAAGTCATTGCATATGGTTCAAGTCAACTTAAGATTTCATGAAAAGAACTATCCTACCCAAAATTTAGAACTATTGGTGATTGTTTTTGCCTTAAAGATTTGGAGGAATTATTTGTATGGTGTTTACGCTGATGTGTTTACTGACCATAAGAGTTTGCATTATGTGTTCAAGAAAAATGATCTAAATCTTCGCAAACGTAAATGGCTAGAATTCTTGAAGGGTTACAACAAAATTGTTCTTTATCACCTTGGTAAGGTGAATGTGGTGGCTGATTCTCTTAGTCTATTAATGATGGGTAGTGTTTCTCATATTGAAAAATATAAGAAGGAGTTCGGTTCATGATGTTTATAGATTGGCCTGATTGGGTGTTTGGTTGGTTGATTTTAATGAGGATGGTGTTATTGTCCATAATGGTTTAGAATCGTTATTTGTGTCAGATGTGAATCCTAAGCAAGGTATTGATCAAATTTTGATTGAGTTGAAGGAAGCAGTACATAAAATGTCCGTTGAGCCTTTATCCCAAGGGGGAGATGTTGTGATTTGATATTAAGGTTGTTTGTGTGTTCCTATTTTTGTTGACTTGTGAGAGAAAATCATACCAAAAACACATAGTTCTTAATATTCCATTCACTCAGGTGCCACCAATATGTACTGTGACTTGTGAGAGGTATATTGGTGGAACGTGATGAAGAAGGATATTGCGGAAATTGTGGATAAGTCTCCTAATTGTAAACAAGTAAAAGTTGATCATCAAAAGCTAGGAGGTTTGTCCCAAGATATTTGTATTCCTACATGGAAGTGGAAAGATTGGAATATGGACTTTATTGTTTTTGTACCCTGCTCCCGGTGACAACATGACTCAATTTACGTTATTGTAGATTGTATGAAAAAATCGGCTCAATTCATTCCTGTCAAGTTTTCTTATTGGGTGGAAGAATATGCTAAGTTGTATCGAAGGGAGATAGTTAGGTTGCATGGAGTGCCCCTATACATTATATTCGATTGTGGTACCCAATTCACTTCATAGCTTTAGAAATATTTCAAAAAGGCCTTTGTACTCGTGTTAAGCTTAGTATGACCTTTCGTCCTGAAAACCGATCACCAAGCGAAGCGTACTACCCACTTATGGAAGATATGTTGAGATCTTGACTGATTGACTTCAAGGGTAAATAGTATGATCATTTACCTTTTGATTGAGTTTGTGTACAATAATAGCTATCCTTAGAGCATTGGTATGGCTCCATTTGAAACTCTTTATGGTAGTAAGTGTAGGTCTCCTATAGGATCGTTTGAAGTTTATGAGGTTGCTTTGATAGGTCCTTAATTTGTACATGAGGATATGGAGAAAGTTTGGCTTCTAATAAAAAGGTTGAAAATGGCTCAAAGTCGACAAAAGTCCTACGCCATTATTAGAAGAAAAAATCTTGAATTTGATGTATATGATTGGGTCTATTTTAAAATTTCACCCATGAAGGGTGTAATGAGATTTGAGAAGAACGGGAAGCTCAGTCCCCCGTTATATGGCCCTATATAAGATTTTGTGGCGTATCGGTAAAGTTTCTTATGAACTTGATTTGCCCATTGACTTAGCATCAGTACATCTGGTTTTTCCATATGTAGTTGTTGAAGAAAGGTGTTGGTGATCCGACATGAATTTTACCATTGGAAAATCTTTGTATAATGGATAGTCTTTCTTCTGAAGAGATTATGGTGGAGATTTTCGACCGACAAGTGAAGAAGTTGAGGATTAAGGAAGTTGTATCCGTAGAAGTGTTGTGGAGGAATCAAATCGTTGAGGATTCTACTTGGGAGGTGGAGGGTAATATGATGTCCCGTTATTACCATCTCTTTTCCTCCGATCCTACTCTAGCTAGAGCTATTTAGTTCCTCATGGTTCATCCTTCTTTGTCTCATGTGTCTTAGTTGTTCTCATGTTTCCTTATGAAAGCTTGATTTTTTAGAAAATGTGTTAAATTGATTGATTACTCCATGATTATGTGCATTTGAGTATGATTCACATGTATGACTTATGAAATGATGTTTTGAATATTTTTGAGCTTGGAGTTGATGTTACTCCTTAATATTGTGCATTTTGAGTTAGATTCATTCATGTTGGGATGATATATCTTCTTCCCTGCCCTCTTTATGATGTCTTGAGTTCAATTCGAGGAAGAAAGTTTCCAAAGGGTAGATACTGTAACACCTAAATTTGAAAAAGAAAGAAAATGCAATTTTTGGGCTGTAATTTGTGTCTACGGGTCAAATCTACTGGTCGTAGAAGCTTCTACGGGCCATATATGGAAATTGTAGAAAGTGGGGAAACAATTTTTTTAAATTAAGTCCCAGTACCTTTCTTACGGTTTACCAGGATGGTCCCTCATTCATTGTATGAGTTGTAGATAGGGCTTGTAGGTGTGCCCCAGAATCAATTAAATTTTAAAGCCTTAGGTTGGGCTACGGGTTGTATCTACAGACTGTAAACACACCTACGAACCATAGTTGCATCTGTCATAAGAAGGATAAATAAAAAGGTTTCTCAAAGTTTCTAGGATTGGCACATACGGTCCGTAGAAGGACCTACGAACTGCAGAAGTGGGTCGATGACTATTTCCAAGGGCATTTGGGTCTTTTCCCTAATTGTCTTAAATCATAATACGTCGTTTTTATTCTACCCTAAGCCCTATATAAGGTTTTTAGGACTTTAAAATTACCCATTTGTTAACCGCATTCTCCTAAATTTACAAATTCATTCTCCAAATTCTATTAAGTCTATGGCAGAAGAATAAGAACTAGGGTTCCATTCAAGTCCCCAAGTTCTCCATTATCTTCGGCTTAAAGAATGTAGGTATGTGGGTATTCACCCGTGGAGTCCTTTCCTCTATGGGTTACCCAAGGTTTCCAATTCTTCTCCAATTCTATTTCAATTGTTAAGTTAGGGTTTCAATTCAATATTTATGGATTCTCTTGATTTATGATCTTATTGATAAATCACTATATTCTACTGCATGAATTGAATTGATTTCATGATTTTAAGTTGAAATTACATAGACTCATGCATGATTTATGATTTTTATCAAGAACCCATGATGAAGCGATGATGAACTCATGAACGTATGATTTATGAACTTATTAAGAAATGCATTTTTTATGAAGTTATTACGAATATTTAATGACGCTTAAAAGAAAGTGTCGATGCTATTGTGAAAGGATTTTTCACATGTTATTATGATCATGATTGAAAAAGGTGTTTCTTACATATATGGATTCACATTGATGAAAGGTTTTCTTATCCATGTTTAATTATGTTTAAGAAACTATTCTACAATTTGATTTTTCAAAGATGTGGATTGGTATTGATTATTCTCTTTTATATGTTAAATTCATATTTGACATTTATTTATTTTGTTAGGATTTAGACTTAGCACCAAGAGGGCTTTGAGGTGGAGGCTCAAGTAGGATAGTCTCTACCAGCAACTGTAGTCTCAAACTACGTGCCCCGTTAGATTTGTCTTTAATGACCTAGCTAGTTGACCGACTTTAGAAAAATATGATTTGTACGGATTCTACCTTGGCAAGTAGTTTCCCCTTCTTTCGGTATGAGGGATATAAAAATTCCACGATATAGCTCTCATGCTCTTATTGTCTGTTAAAGCTAAAATCCCACTACATGATTCTGTTATCTTCAAAGATTTTCTAATGTCCTTTACTTCAAGTGCATTGACTATATTCTATGATTTCCCAATTTTACTTCCTTTTGTTTAGAATATGAAATTATTGATCATGTCTACATGATTTAAATCATTTATACAATCATGTTCATTTTTATGTATATTGGCCAATAATTAGTACATTCCATGTACTAACACATACTTTTTTTCTACATTATATATTGCATGTAGGGTCCAACGTTACTACTCCACACCCTCGTGGCTAGTTGGTTTCATAGACATTGAAGATTGGGGAGTCCTCATGTTCCGAGGAGCGAGATATAATTTTATTATTTTATGTAATTTTGTTTCAAACCTTGTGTATGATGTATGTTAGGCGGCTTGTGTAAGGCCTCTCGGGACCTTATACGCCAGGTGATGGCTAGGGTGTAACTTGGGACATGACAGATAGTTACACCAAATTTAATGAAAATAGTAATAAATAAATTATCGCCTTTTCCATTCGGTCAAAGAACTAAGAGCGGTAGAAGTCCTGTCTCAGGGAATGGGCTTGAAGGCTAGTGGTCATATTAGTCGTCTAAGGGGAAATACCTTTTCCGGGCCTATCCCCATTCACCTATCGCTTTCTTGAGTTGATGTTTAACTTGCAGGCAACATTAACAAAAACATGGGTAAGCAATTAAGAAACAATATGTGGGTGTGGAGGTTAACATTGATGTAATTAAAAAGGTCAAGGTGCATGCTAAAAGGTTACTAGACAATCATAGAAAAGTTAGGTGATCATTATTGATACTAATCTTCTTTCGATCTCAAAGTATCATGACACAAAAACTCCTTTCGATCTTATTTATGAAAATTTTAACTAAACCATCAAGTTTACAATAATAGCTCTTTATAAAAATGGAATTAATTTCTATGATAATTTTTTCTAAATGTCATATATGTATAGAAGCAAACCATGCCAAGAAACCTTTCAACTTTGTTATTAGTAGAAAGACTAAATTGCGTGAACTAATACATTCTGATTTAGCAGATTTCGAGAACACTATTAGCAAAGGTGGAAAAAATTATTACATTACTTTTGTTGATGACTTTTCTAGATACACTAAGGTATATCTTTTTAAGTCTAAAGATGAGGCTGAAAGCATGTTCTTGCAATTTAAAGCAGAAGTTGAAAAACAATTATACATGAAAATTGAGTGATTTAGATCTGATAGGGGTGGTGAATATAGTACTAAAACTCTAGATGATTTTTGGGAGAAAAATGGTACTATATATGAGGTTAGTGCTCCATATACTCGCCAATAAAATGGTGTAGTCGAACAAAAAAATAGAACCCTTAGAGAAATGGTGAATTCTATGTTTTTAGTCTCGGGTCTATCTGACAATATGGAGGGAAGAATTATTGTCTGTGTGCTATATTCTTAATAGAGTCCCTCATGAAAAGTTAGACAATACCTCATATGAATTGTGGAAAGGGGTTGCCCCTAACTTGAAATTTCAGAAAGTGTGGGGGTGTTACGCTAAGGTTGGTCTACCTTATTTTAAACGAGTAAGTGTTGGTTCTAAGACTTTTGATACTGTCTTTATCGGTTATTCTCAAAATAGTGATGCAAGTATGCTTATGTCTTTAAATGATCATTCTTTTTGTGAATCTAGAGATGCAAAAATTTTGGAGCATATTTTTCCTTTGAAAAATAATGTGCCCAGTGATGATAAAAATAATGCTTCTGCATATGTGTCTGTTAAGTCTCATGTTATTCCTTCTTTTGCTGTTATTTCTAATGAGCATGAAAATTAGAAAGCGTAAAAGATGTAGAATTGAGACCAGTTTTGGTCCTGATTTTATCACTACTTTCTTGACCAAAAATTATGATATTGATGTCTTAAGTTATTAATTTGTGTCTATCTACTTAATAGAAGATGAACCTAAGACTTATGATGAAGCAATGAGATCTATAGATGTGATATTTTGGTAAGAGGCTATTAAAAGTGAATTAGACTCGATAATTTCTAATCCACTTGTAACTTGTATGATTTAAGTAGAGGTTGTAAGCTCATAAGTAGCAAATGGATATTTATGAAGAAATTGAGACCTGATGGTATTATTGATAAATATAAGGCCTTGTTATTAGGGGGTTTTAACCAAAATAAAGGTGTTTTATTACTTTGATACTTATTCTCATGTGACTAAATAGCGACTATTAGGACTCTTATTGCTTCATCCACTAATAATAATTTAGTGGTACATCAAATGGATGTAAAAACAACATTTCTAAATGGTTATTTAGAGGAAGATATCTATACGAATCATGTTGAGGGGTTTGTGGTTCCAGTACATGAGGATAAAGTATTCAAATTGAGAAAGTCATTGTATGGACTAAAACAAACACCTAAGAAGTGGTATGGAAAATTTAATATCACATTAGTGGATAATGACTTTGTTGTAAATTCATTTGATAGTTGTGGTTATTCTAAGATGACAGTTTCGAATTGTGTGATTATATGTTTATATATAGATGACTTGTTAATCTTTGGTCCTAATTTGAATGTTATTAATGAGACTAAGAACTTTTTGTCTTCTCAATTTTATTCGAAAGACCTTGGTGAATAATATGTGATTTTTGGAATTAAAATCAAAAGAACTGCTAATGGTTTCTCTTTGTGTTAGTTTCATTTCATTGAAAATATATTGAAAGAGTTTGATCATTTTGATGTAGTTGTATTGAGAACTCCTATTGATCCTAGCATACACTTTAGGAAGAATAAAGAATCTAGTGTTTATCTAGTGTTTCTCAAACTGAATATGCTAAAATAATTGGCAGTGTAATGTTTATCATGAACTATACTCGGCCTGATATAGTTTATGTTGTTAAGAGATTGAGTAGATATACTCATAACCCAGTACTGAACATTGGAATGCTCTTCATCGCTTGCTAAGATATTCAAAAAGTGTTAT
The DNA here is from genome assembly GCA_029582685.1 of Solanum piurae. Classification (NCBI taxonomy): domain Eukaryota; kingdom Viridiplantae; phylum Streptophyta; class Magnoliopsida; order Solanales; family Solanaceae; genus Solanum; species Solanum piurae. The sequence continues at coordinate 16,815 of JAJOOO010034738.1, forward strand.
TTCTTGGAAGTTCTCTAAATAGACTTGCATAGCACGTTATACCATGGAATCTAAATTCATTTCTCTCGAGTTGGCGAGAAAAAAAGTTAAGTGGCTGAAAAATCCTTTGCAAGATGTGCCATCGTGGGTAAGACAAGCTTCACTAGTCTCTTTTTATTGTGACTCACAGGAAGAAATTAGAATTGCCAAAAATATTGTTTACAATGGAAAAAAGAGACATTCGCATCAGACATGGTGCAGTTAAGTAGTTGTTGAAACAGGGTGTTATTTCCTTGGAATATGTACGGTACAAAAGAAATTTGGAAGATCCTTTGACCAAGGGTTTGATAAGGAAAATAATCCTTGAAACGTCGAGGGGATGGGGCTAAAGCTTATTAATTGAGTTAATGTGGTGGACTCATTCGACCTTAATTTACACCACGTTTTCTATCCGTATGGCCTGAGGCAATGTTTTATAAGGTTGAACTTATTTTTCTCTCAATAATTCTATAGCCTTAAGGTCGTCTATTTGAGATAGACTTGATGGAATCACCTATGTGAGTGTAAAGGTGTGGTCTCCTTTTATGAAAGCTTTGGGTCGTCTTTCTAGAGCACTCGTAAGACCCAATGTGTGTGTGCATGGCCAGACAATCACTTTTTGTCATGGAGGTTGCTTAAATATATGGATATGGTATGTATTATGGGGGTCTCAATTCATATCCACTCAGTTCAAGAGCGCTTCACTTTGTGGATATTAATTTGTTGGCACATATCACTATGTGTCAATTCAAATCGAAAGATATTGCAACTTGAGTACATGTTCTTTCCTTTTGTCCAAAACTTGATTCTTATTCTTTATGTTTGCATTAGTGGGGGATTTTTGAGGTAATTATGTTGTTGAGTTAATTATTCTAACTTTATTAACTACGTGTAATGCAAAGAAACAAATGCAGAATACATTTCAAAGGAGAAGACATATCCATTCCAAAAACAAAAGTGATTCAATGACCTTTAATACCAATAACCTTGACAATCCGTTTCTAAAAATTAATCTGTACTACTTGCAAATCCTTCTCTTGAAATCATATATAAGAAGTGGCTTTGGTGAATATCAGATACACCACACCAACACCAACAAAAAGAAGAGAAAAAGTTTTTCCTCTTTTCTTCTTAGCTTATTCTTAGAATATTTTTTGAGCAATTGATTTTGTGAAACCTCCAATCATTTAGCCACGAGTGCATGTGTTTGAGAGTAACTCTGAAACCTTGGGGAGTGACCGGCTCCAAGGATTTGCACTGGAGTCGGGCAAAAATTACTTTCAAGGCAGTTGCTTGCCACGACATGAATGTATTTATTACTATGTATTTCTAACTAATACCAATATTGTCATATTGTTTTCAAACATAAGTTCAGTGCATTTTAGAACAAATTCCTTTGTTTCTTCAAGAGGCCATTTACCAACTTCTTGATCGAGCAACTCCACTAGGTTATCCTCTTCGATAGCCATTTTCTACCATGTGGAAAAAGTTATTGCTTTTTTAGCAGTAAGCAACTGAAATATGACCTTCCCAATTATGTATTC
>JAJOOO010034739.1:0-11809 GCA_029582685.1 Solanum piurae
GACTTAGTTATCCTTTTCAAATCAGATTATGCGTTATAATACGACTTATGTTATTTGCTACTTGCAATCATTACAATCTATTATTTTTCATAACCCCCCCCCCCCCCCTTTACTGAAATAATATGACTAAGAGTACAAATAATTACAATTGAACTAAGTTTGAACTGTATTCCTCGCGGGGATCGTTCCTAACCTTCGTTAGGTTCTTTATTTGGAGAACGATCGGTTTATACTTCTTTTAGTAGAGGTATAATTTGGACGTATCAGGAACATAGATAGGGGCATTAAAGGTATCACAAATCAAATCAAGTCCCTACAGAGATATATATAGAAAAATAAAAATGAGTGATAAAAAATCTAGAAAAAGCCTTTGGTGCTGATTCAAACGACTATAACCCTCTACAACAGTTCGTTAATTGTTCATAGTCAACCATTGACAAAAGGTCAACTTCAGTTTTATTACTTCCACGAAAAAAATTATAACCCATCAAATATATTAAAGTCTCTGATTCTCCTATTTACGGGACCTCTTACGGTTAGTCACTTTCGTTGTGGATTGCTTTTAAATTTTACACCTTCTCTAAAATAGAGCAAGTTTGAATCTTAATACTAATGTAAATTTCTTGTCAAAAGCATTAAATGTGTCGTAATTTTCTAGCACAACAATCATAATAAGACCATTCATATTTGATTTTTTTTCAATTTTTTTCGATCATGTTTCTTCATTTTGAGACTTTTCCCTACACTTATCATATCAATAGCCCATAAGCACGATGTTAACACAATATTTGATCGAGAAAGAGTTAGAAGCCCCATAGAGGTTGGAGAATTTTAGTTTCATTTTTTCATCTTCATATGTATTTATTTTATGTTTTTTTTGGATGATTTGTTGTAATTCCTCCATGCCTATGTGGATCTAAGCTTCTCGTTCTAGGATTTTCGTAGCTTCATGATTGTTGTTATATGAACTTGAATTGAATTGTTAAGATAGTTATCCTTTAAGTCAGCTCGTGTGGTTACTTACTTCTTCTTGAGCTTAATTATTTACTTTTCTTGATCACCATTCAAATACTATATGTGGCTCATAAATTGGACTCGAGAGAGGAAATTTGCGAGTGTAATAGTAAAAAGTAGAGCTTGGTTTGTGAACCTTATAGGGAAAGGGGAACGATTTGCTAACGTTGATAGTATTATACTCATTAGCCTTGCTTAGTTGATACACAAGATATATATATGCACTTCACTATCGACCGACGATCATAGAAATATAGGCATTAGGAATACTCAAGTAGTCTTAGGGTTATCAACATGATGCTAAATAAGTGATATCAGCATGCAATTAGTAACCCCATAAAAAATCAGAGTTAGTTCAAGTGATTACTCAACATCATTGCAGCAAATTCTTATCCCTAGATCGATTTCACTCATTGATTACGTAAAATATGTTCTTTTGATTAATTGTTCATTAGTTATTTTCTTTCTCTTTTTAATTTAGTTAAATCATAAGTACAACTTTTGAATTTTATCGCTTGAATAAATAATCACATTAGTTTAATTTAATAAATAATAAATTGACGAATCTCCGTAGTACAATACTTGAATTCAAAATTTATATTATTTGTGCAATTACGTTCACTTGTATATGCATTTGGAAACAATATTTGCCTTTTCAGTGAGAGACATTGAGACTGAGAGAGAGGGAGAGTACATGGAAAGAGTAAAAATATAAAAAATTGTTCTCAAATTCCTTTTGGAAAAATAGATAATATGAACCAAAAGTAATAATACCAAAAAATGGTTGTATGAATTAGAGTAAAAAGTTTTGACTTCAACTTTAATGAATTAAAATACTTCTCTACTAAGCATTATTGTGGGGTCCATCCTTCTAAACAACATGAATATAGAAGTAGTATATAAATGAACATATCCCCCACCCAGACTTTTCCTAGTTAAAGAGTGCTTAAACAACATGAATATATGAAGCTTCTTAATGACTTCACAAATTCTTTATATTAAAGCCCACATGCAAACTAATAAAATGTTCCACAGCATCTAATAAAACATCAGTATTTATTGCCATGAAGCTCCACTATCATCATTATCTCTTAGAATATAAGGATTCATTATTCCCAAAACAATTAAAATATGGAGTACCACTAAAAAACATCCAATCCCCAAAAGGATTGGTAGAATTCCAAATCAATAAAACATTTTTCTCCTTCTTCATGTCCACACCCTCCCCACAAACCCCAAATCCAACTTTTGGGATTTGAAATCCTCCACATACTCAGGGTTCCCCATGCCTTGTAAATATGAATCCACCACTACTCAATACAGTCAATTTTTTCTAACTCATATTAGAGTCCAACTAAATTTAACTTTGCTCCGAAAAGTCTCGCAGGATGAAGTGTTCCCTAACAAGGGCGATTCCATAGACAAAGAGACTCGAATATGAGACCTCTGATTAAGAATAAAGAAGTACTTATCACTCTACCACAATTCTTGTGGTTCCACTACCCAAGACTATTAGTATATATTTGCATCATGTTGTTGGACACACTAAGAATGATAAGGTTTGTTTAAAAATATGTATCAGATCAAGGGATGTGGATTCAAATTCCAATCACTTTGAACTTCATGTTACTCTTTTTTTTTTCTGTTCACTTGTTCATTTTAATCTTTATACCATCCTTAAAAATCAATGATTAATATAACTATTTTAACACAATATTAGATTTTAAAAATGATTTGGATAATAACTAATTAATATTGAAGGTAAAACATAATTTTTTTTTTTTTATCTTTTCTTGATTCTTGATATATTGAAAATTGTATGTAAAAGTAAAAATCTCTTTTTGAAATATCAGACCAATGAACTGAGAATATTGAAGGTAAAACATGATTTTTTTTTTTTTTATCTTTTCTTGATTCTTGATATATTGAAAATTGTATGTAAAAGTAAAAATCTCTTTTTGAAATATCAGACCAATGAACTGAGGGAGCACATCACATGGTTATTCTTCTCTACCCTTTACTTTACAAACATTTTCAAGCACTAACATTATTCAAAGACTACACCACAACATCAATATAAAGAAAATAAACTTATTTTGCAGCAAAAAGATAGCTTTACTTGCATTAGATCTGTGTTTTCTTTTTCCTTATTAAGATAAAGGTGGTGCCAAAACTCAGAAAACATTAACAAAGTTGAAAATGAAATAACTTCATCTCAATGCTGAATTGTCATAAAAGGCTGACAATCCCTTTTTCAGTACAATGAAATAAAGGTAACAACTTTTTGACTAATTAAGAGACTAAACATTGAAGTAAAATCACCTAAACTCTGTCTCATTTCTCAATAACCCATTCTTCTACTACCTGCTTTAAATAATTAATTAAAAAAATTAGGATGTTTTTACAGAGCCATTAGCTTATCAAGCTTCATTTGCTCCATCCATTCACTCAATTGATCAAATTGCTCAATCTGCGAATTTGAAGTAGAATCTTCACTAGAACCTGAGAGGCCTAAAACACGAGATACAGCTTTGTCTTTCATGTCCTGTGGCGATTCTTTAACGAGTGTTTGAACCCACGAGAGATCAGGCCCTTCTCCATTGTTAGCAAGCTCAAATGAAGATGATCTCTTTAGCCTACCAAACTCCTCGGTATTGACAGCCCAACCTGCATTACCAGAAGGGGATCCCCACTTGGACCAAGTATCTGTTGGAGAACCAATAACAGCAGAAGCAGTGGAGCCAAGATCACGAGAGCTAAGACTCCTAAATTGTTGCTGTTTCTCACGTTGACCAAGCATTGACACACGGGAACTCATAGGTGATATTGGCTCCATTCCTCGGAGTGACATTCTTCCCGGCGTTTGAACACCAAAAGAAGCCTGAAATAGAGAATTATCTACATTTTTTGGTGAAAAATTTGTTTTAATGGGAGATAACATGCTCTGCTGCTGGAATTGATTGAGAACTGCAGACCTGTGGGTAGGGGAGAAAACTGCTTGAGCTAATGCCTGATCAGAATATCTAGGAGACGAGCTCTCCGCAGAAAATAAATCTTCAAGATTTGAAGGAGTTAGGGTCTTAGGATGAGCTAAACGGTTCAAGGAATTAGTATTCACACTGGACTGTGATATGCAGGAAAATTCATTTAGAAACTGCTGTTGATGCACATCAAAGTCTGGCATCATAGTCAAGTCTCTTGCATTTAGTGATGACCTCAAGCGGCTCGACTGGAGATTGCTGCCAGGAAGATGCAATGCTGGAACATTTGGTTGAGGCCAACCCATGTTTGAAATGCCATTAGCAGAGGGAGATATTGGAGGAGTGAAATGTGATGGGGACATGACACGGACTGACGAAGGAGAACCTGGAATAAGGCCCATGGTTGCTGCAAAATCTATGGCATTCACAGCAGAGTTATTTGAGCGAGGTGAGGGAACAGCAGAACCAGTAGAGACATACAGGGGTCTGAGTTCCTCCTGTGTGTGGGCAAAGAAGCAAACTCTTCTATTGCAATTTGTACCATCTTTGCAAAGTCGGGTTCGATATTGAGCAGGATGCAGCCAAGACTCAAAAACTCCATGAGCATATTCACACATGTCCCCACGTTGACAAGCTACCTTACGGAACTCGGGGCAAGGCACACAGCTGTAGTGATATTTCCTTGGATCCCTTCGTCGAGCATTTTCACCAGGATGGACAAATGGACATTCAGTCCAATCATGAGAGTATGCACGAGAGCAAGGCCTGATCTTAAACGAGAACATTCTGAATTCATCTGTAGAGTAGATGCCGTTTTTTATGTCAGGCAAAGAGGGGTCAATGGGGTACTCTTTCTTCTCAGATGTACAAGACACCGGGGTGTCGTTGGACTTTGCACTCCTTGGAGAAGAGGTTGAGTCTGAAGCAGAAGAAGGTGATCCATCAGGCAATGGCAAAAGTGGTGGAGAATTTGAGTTTGAAGTGGCTGTTGACACCCTCAGGCTGCACTTCCCCATTGCATCACTTTTAAGAAGGGTCTCCAGGGATGATTTCGTTGACTGAAACTTTGGAAATACAAAAATGACATTCTGAGGACGATTGCCATTGGCGTCTTCAGAGTTTGGGTCAGCACCTGCTTCTAAAAGAAGTTTGACAGCTTCAACAGCATTCAGAGATCCACCAGATGCGGCACAGTGAAGAGCAGTGATCTTATCTCGACCAGATGACTGATTGACATCAACTTCAGGTATTGACAGAATCAGTTTGAGGACATCAACACTGCCATATGTAGAAGCAACCATCAAAGGAGTTCTATCCTCCAATACCATTTTCCTTGAGCCCTTTTGGTGTCCATACCACAGTCCTACCTCATGAATACTGGATGATAGATCATGCATCATCCATCTTTTACACGCCACAACGTCATTGTTGGCCGCTATTTCAAGCAAGCTAGCAAAAGTATCTTCCGTTTCAACAGTCAAATGATTCATGTTCATGGTGGTGATCATACTAATACAAAAGCTGACGCTACAGTTTGATAAAATCTGGTTTTTAACAACTGTAATGGATAGCACATCCTTTCATCTTGGATCCACTGAAAGAAATAGAATCAAAACATAATGTATCAAGCACAATCTCGAATAATCAAAAGAGAGACAAAAGCCAGTCTTTTTTAAATGCAATTCCATAGGCCAATAATCTAAGTGTTATATAAATTTGAGCATAGATGCTATCTATTGTCAAGGCAAAAACACAAATCACAGAGTTATAACCAAAAACAAAACATAAACAAGAATAGATTTCCCATCAATTGTGAAGAAGACTTCTGCTACTAAAAGGGTTCAGACTATCAAGAAAAATAAATACTACTCCACTATTCTTTACCAAAATGGAAAAATAGACCTATTGCATAAGCCACATGCTATTTTTCTCAATAGCAAATTCATTCTCAAAAAAAAAAAAAGAGTAGAAATCTATTCATTCAAATGCTTAAAACAAAACAACTCCTTTTTAAAAGGCACCAACAAACAAGGAATTCTTCAGCAAGAAGCAAAGAAATAAAACCAAAAAGAAAAACAGAAGCTTTATCCAATTAGACCAAAATTCATAACAAAACTCAATCTACAAATAAAAGACATGAAAATGCTCACCAGCAGCTCCTTCTTTCTCTCTCGAGTGTTGAAAATGGTGAAAAAACTTGTTTTTTTTTGTACAGATCTAGAGAGAGAAAGGAGGAAGGATGTAAAGAAGGAGAAAGTTGAGAGTGATAAGCCAAGAAGAGACACCTTCTTCATTTTCTCTTCGCCATTTCCTATGCTCTCTCTTTCTCTTCCTCTTTTCTTTTCTTTTCTCTGCTCTTTAACTCTTTATTACTCTCATTATTTATATTATTTTAATTTTTTTTGTCCTCTTTTACTTATCACACCTAGTTTTAAAAACATAATTAAATTTTGTTATTTGAAATTAAATTATAGTCAAAATATAAATATGTATTTTCCTTTTTAGTTGTCATAATTATGTTTGGCACAATATTTAAGAAAAAATAATAAATAGTCTGTTTGACCAATATATTTCTTATTAATTCTTCATTTTCTTTTGTCTATATGCGTCTTATAATTTTAGATTAATTAATATTAAGGAATATATTGGTCAAACACACTATTTATTGTTTTTCTCTTAAATATTCTAGAATATTAAGGACAAAGTTGGAAACATAATTTTTTTCTCTTGATTGTTTAAATTGACAATTATTTTGAAATAATTATTTTAAATATACGTGACAATTAAAGAGAAATCGAACGAATAATTTTATCATCTTAAATAGATAATATGCAAAAATTTAAAAAAATAGAACAATTTTTTTTTTTTTTTTTATAATGGTAGTATGAAATCCGATTATTAACCCTCCCTCCTTTTTTTCTCCTTTAAAATTATTTGGTTGAATTTAAAGGCCTAGTAGCCAATAGAATTATCTTATGGTAAACACATTGGGCAATCAATGTTCTTTACTGAATAATTCTAAAAGGGCTTGGAGTCAAATTTGTCATGTTATGAGCTTTCTTTTTAACATATAGTAAAATGTCATTAAATTAATATATATAAAATTATAAAATATTATTATTTTGTAGAGATATTATTTAATTTATAAATTAATATTTATTAATTTAAAGATTGTTTTAAGATTTAATAAAGGTTAATTTGATTACATCAAATTCATTATATCTTACTAATTTATTGTATCATATTTATAGAATTTTCATAAGAAAGAAATATATTATACATAAAGTTAAATGAATATATCAAAATCATTGCATCTTACATAATTATGTATCATATTTAGTGAATTCACATAAACAAATAAATTCATTATACCTTAAAGTACAATGTATGTATATAATTCATTGTAAATATAAATTCATTATATATAATGTTCATTGTTTCTTAATAATCAATTATTATTCAATGTATCTTTACTAAAACCATTTTATGTGTGATGGTGAGACAATAAACTATATAAGTAACATAAGCAATTTCTTGAAACCATATCCAAAAATGACTTCTTATTTAAAATGTGTCACAAAATTAACAATGACAGATCAAATACGTAAAACATTATGTGAGTACAAAATAAATCAGTTCACATGTGGTCAAAAAGATTTGCAGTCGTGACAATATCGAAATATTTTTATGCAATAAAAAAATTAAGAGATAAGTTTCAACTAGATTTAAATTTTAATAAAAAAATAATACAATTATATTTCACTAAATTGTCTTAGATATATTTACACTTAAAATAAATAAATTAATTTACAATATTAATAAGACCATATATCTATATAGGGGTCTTCAGAAAATATATTATCTTATTATCTTATCGAAATGTCTGATTTTTTCCATTGATCTAAGTCGTGACCATATAAAAATATTATCTGAGAGAGATTATTAATTTATCAAATATTAATTTAGTGAGATTTTACTATATCGTGTTATCAGTTTTTTTTCAACAACACTTTGTTTTTCTTCTTAATTTAATGTGTCAATTTCATATTTGTTTCTTTGGTAAGAAGCCACATAAATTTTTTTAATTAGAAAAGAGTATGTTTTCATTTTAGAGGATGTAAGAGGGTACCAAGTGTTATGGGAATAAGAATATCAATTTTATTTTCTTACCACTTAAAGAGAGTTATATTATTATTATTTTTTGGAAATTTTCAAAAATAGCCATTATAATAAATTTAATTATGTTTCATATCTATAGTTTACATATTTACGGATTGTAGCTATAGTTTAAGCTGTCTCGTTTGTATAATTTGTGGAGTTGTATAATTCGTGGGTGAGTTTGTATAATTCATGGGTATGTTTGTATAATTGAGCTATTTTTGTATAAACTCAAAATAACGAATTTATACAAGCACAAACATCTGAACTTTAAACAGATATACAAATATATTATACAAAATTATATTATACAAAAGTTATACAAATTTCAAATTATACAAACGTGCGAATTATACAAACTCGAAATCCCAACCCACGTAATTATTACTGAATATTGGTCGTGAATTGTAATTAATTAAAACTATCGCTACGATGATAAATTAACTAGTATATATTTGCTTAACCATGTAATTTTTTTTCCAACGGAATATAACTAAAAGGCTAATTTTTTACTGTTGTTTTGAATTTATAAACGTTATTTTGTGATTGATTCCAATTTCTTTAAAAAGAAAAGAGAAGCAAAATTAGAGGAAGAGAAGAAAATCAAACAGATAGATTTGTTATCGAAAATCTTGTATATATTCCGACAAAATTATGAAATTTTTAGTTCTACATGTACAACTTCAAATTCAATATCTTAAGAATTACACATAAATTCGTATAATATTTAGAAAATCATAATTGTTATCTTTTTGTAAGGTATTACTTCCTCAATTTCAAAATAACTTTCGTGTTTCTCTTCCCGAGAGTCAATTTAACTAATTTTTAAAGTTTAATTAGATTAAATTTATTTAATATTTAAAAATAAAATTTAGACATTTTAAAAAGTATACAAAAATACACTATAAATTGCTTTTTTTTTTCTCATACCAAGATGCTGAAAAAATACATATATTGATAAAGATCCATACCGTTTAACTATTAAAAAGAAAATTGTAACAAATATTTTGAAACGAAAAAAGTATTTGATTGGAATCATCTTAATTCATAGACTTGAAAATTATTAAATTAATTATTATACCATCCGATTTATTTTACTTGTTATTCTTACTAAAAATAAATAATCTGAAATACTTTTTTTGTTGAGTTTATTTATTTCAGTAAGAATAAATTACATTTCATATTTGTGGACAACTAAAAAGAAATCAATTTTTACCATAGAAATTATTATATGTTAAGCAATATCATTTTGCAAATTCTTATTTTTATCACTTCTCTCTCTCTCTCATCTTCCAAACATTTATAGTGCTTGTTGAGTTCACACCTCCCCTATCCCATTAATTCTTTATCATATTGTATAATTGAGAAATAGGCAACTCACATTAATTTCTTTTGTTTGAAGTACTCACCATTTATAGAAAACAATAAATATTGGCGTAAAGAAGTACGTAGTAAACTTCTTTTTTAATCAACTATTGTAGCAACTTTATTTGGCCATACATTTTAAAGTTGAAATTAAAAGTCAAAAATTTAAAAAAAAATGATTTTTTAAAGTTGTGATTTTAAAATTTAAAATTGAGTTTGAATGTGTTTTACTTGGAAAAAAAGTTTTGTGAGTGAAAGTCTAAAAAATATTTGAAGGAACAAAATTTTAAAATCTAATCAAATTTCATAGTCAAATAAATATATAAAGATAAATTTTTAAAATCTACGTTGTAAATCTATGATCAAGCGCTAGCTTTGCTTTTCGCAAAAAGAAAATAGATTCTCTTAAATCATTTTTTCTATGATTTCCAAACTCAAAACTTCAAATTCAAGACAGTTTTCGGAGCCATGATTTGATATTTGTGGGTTCTAAATTAATAAAAGGGACAATGGTCTCTAGCTAATGTAACAATCGTCAAATAAACGAATAAATATTAGTAATATATCTTTTTTAAAAGTGACAAACTACTTACACTATATAAATATAAGCACTATATTTACATTTTTTTTAATAATCTTCAATAAAGTTTTAAGCGAAATTAAAATTATTAAACTCACCATTAATATTTTTGAGCCTCAAGTAAATGTTTTACTAGTTTTACCCTTGAACCTCTCACACTCTGAGTCTACACCTTGGACCTGGCTGACACTTACTTTTGTCCCAAGCGAACACTTGACTTGACTTACTACTAAATGGAGAATGAACAAATATGCGGATGCTGTTTAAACATGGACATGCAACTGTTGTAGAAAATAACTTCAATCACTTATAAGTAATAAATCTTAAATAAGAGATGTTGATAAAAACAACTAATAATAAGACTCAACTTACTCGTCTATAAAGCCTCTAACATACTGAAAATGAGTTACCTGGACAACACCCTAGCTACATGAATACTCTACTAACAACATCTAATCACTATTTATATTCTGGATAAACTAGATCCCTCCGAAAGCTAGGAGGTCTCACCAAAACTGGATGAAAGTGATTCTATTTACGTCCATTGACGATTCTAAATACTCCCTCTGTCTCTAATTACTTGTGCACTTTTGAATCGACACATCTATTAAGAAAACGATGATTGACATGGTGAGTTTACCATTTTATCCCTATCAATATTATGAAGTGGATGAATTAAAAATTTAAGATTTCAAGAAGTTTTACCTTTTTCAAAGTAATTAATTGAGGGTATAATCGGTAATTTTTTTAATCCTTTCTTGATTTGTCAAAATAGATAAGTAAAAAAGAAAAATTGCACAAGTAATTAGGGACATAGGGAGCACCTGAATCTGCATTATTAAAAGACGCAACGTCGAATGACATCAATACATGAAATGTACGGCATGTAAAACACCTAAATGAAACAACTTACTAAAACTATCATACTTAGCTAAATGCATTATTCTGAAGATAGACTTAAATAAAATCAGCTGAATAGTAATGTATATCTGTATACTTTAACAGAAAACTCTATGACTAAAAATATGAATAATAGAAAATACTTAAAATAATATAATTTTACATGAGTTTCGTGATGATACAACATCTTGCCCACATTGTCAGAGTCATTCAGTACCTTTCCGGGGTAAAGGACAAACTTAACTATGGACTCAATCTCTAAGCCCTTACTAGGGGCTTTTTGAGGAGTGACTTAAGTCAATGACACAATCCTATCCTATGTTGGTGGTGCAATTTTGAAATTTGGATTATTTGAACTCTTACTCAACTCGGTGCTCAATACTACTCCCACAATTATGCATTATGCTTCATAATTATAACGATATTCCACTTTAGGAAAAGTATCCCACTTTAGGAAAAAAAACTAATAATTTGAAACTCCAAGTCTCTGCTCAATACTTCTTCAAAACTAAATTGATTTGAAATTAACTTTACTTTAAAACTTGACTATACTTTTCTGAAAAATACAAGACTATATTTTCTAAGCTAGCGTTTGGCCATAGATTTCTAAATATTCTTGACAAATATTATTTGGGTGAAATTTGGGTGAAATTTCACCATGTGTTTGGCCATAGTATTTGGGAAATATATTTCACTTTTTTAGAAAAATATGATTTATACCCATAAGTTTTAAAAACTATCAAAACTAACCATAAGTTTGTATTACAAGTCAATTGAATCTTCGTTGCAACAATAACAAATAGTGTCCATG
>JAJOOO010034743.1:0-14915 GCA_029582685.1 Solanum piurae
TATCAAAATGGCATGAAAGCATAACTTCCAAACAAATGTCCTTTTTAGCATGTTTTGCATATTCTCATACTTAGTACGTGTGTTGTACTAACCCCTTTATTCTATTTTACTACAAGTGTAGGTTGTGGTAACTAGGAGGAGATTGTGCCTTGGAGTTGCTTGGATTGCTTCACTCTTCCAAGTCTTTGGTATGTCCTCAAGATTCGAGGACTATGCTTAGAAGATTCTTAGTCATTGTAATAGACACTTAAGTTTCATTTCATTTGTAAAGGGCCATGTCCCTTAGTATGTTTTAAGTTCTTGTCTAAGATTGGCTAAAGAGACTTAGTAGTTCCGCTTGCGTATTGATGTTTTCAAATGTTGATGACTCTTGAAGTCTTATGGTTTTATTGAATAAAAGTTTTAAATTATTAGTGATTTTTATGATTTATGCGATGACTGAATGCTAAGGCTTGTATAAGACCTCGGAGAGGTCGAATACGCATGTAACGACTAGGGGGTGCTCTCGGGTCGTTACAAGTAGGCACGATAGGTGATTCGGCAAGCTGTGAAGAGCTCGCCGAACCACTTCACGGTTCGCCTAAGTACCCCATCTCGCCTTTACTATCAAGCTTTCTTTCTTGTGGCTACTATAACTTTCGACGAGAAGCACAGGATCACCAAATGCACTCAGCGACTCGCCGAATGACACCTTACTCGCCCTTTGTCTGCACCTCTAAATCCTTCTGCACTATGACCTTCGGCGGATTATTTATGGCTCGCCGAATGTATTCGGCGGCACACCGAATGGATTATATAGTCTTTCTGCAGATGAAAGTCTTTGTTTTGGTTGTCAAATGTGTTCTAACATTATCTCAAGACTTTGCAGACATGGCCAGACCAAAAGTTGCAGGAAGAAACATGCCACCCAGACACAAAAGAACACAACAATTCAGAAGAACTGAAAGGAACAAGATCTAGGAAGCAAGTCCCAGTAGGAGGATTCCCATTGATCCAGCTGTCCCTTCATGGGCTCGAGGGTTCGTCAATGCTATACATGACTTCAAAGCAGCGCATGATTTGGATAACATAGTTGAGGCAAACATCGCTACAGAAGTTGAAGAAAAGAGAAAAGAAAATGAGAACCTGAAGCAGAGTAACAATACTCTGGGCACTGATGCCCAGACATATGAAGCGACTACTTAGACAGGATCCCCGGCAGCGGTGCCATTTTGATATTTGCATAATCAATGACACAACTTCCGATGCAAGTGTCTACGATCGTGCAATAGTATAATAACCCAACCAAGGGTTGGGGTCGAATCCCAAGGGAATGGTTTTGAGAATTAATAGAAAAATAAAATTTGTTCTAACTAGTCGTAGCTAAAGACATTAACGATTAAAAACATTGTAAATTAAAGGGGGACACAAGAGTGTCAATTAACAATGGGGGTTTTCGTCACTAGTAAGTAAAAACATCAAAATAAATAAGGATTTCTAAATAATGAGAGGGGATTCTTGGGATGTGACCGGAATACGGGTTAGCCTAAATTATTAGGTACATGCTTTCGATAGAAAATTTATAGAGTAATAGTGACTAGGCTACGTTTTACGTGGGAATAAATTCTCTCTCTCGAGCAACTTACCCCGTTTCAAATGGGTTCCTCTCAGACACCCACTTGCTGCATGAAGACCAACCTACGCCTTACCCCACTTACTCTCTCGAACTGAGTGTTAGGATATTGGACTAGGGTTCACTCTCTCGAGCTGAACCTCATGTCGACCCACTCCTTAGACCATCAATTTAGTAGTCTTGGTTTCGCGACCTCTTTCTGGAGCAAGCCGAAAACATATATATGAACTTATATTTGCAACTACAAATTCATTAAATTCATCCACAACTACTAAACAAAATCACAATTAAACTACATTTAATCTATCAGCAAGCAAGACCCAACAACTAATCTAACCCATATTCACAAAATCACACCCCAAGAATTGGGGTTTTTAGCCACACATCAAGAGATATAAATTTATACCTAAATGAGCTTGCATTCAAATGGGTATGAAGATTTAAGTCTTGTTACAGGCCAAGAATGAAGAATCCAAGAGACCCAAGTCCAAATCCTTATAGATGAAACCCTCTTCTTCTTCAATTTTTCAAAACCCTCTTAAACTCAGAGAAAAAATAAAAAGTACTAAAATTATATTAATTTGTTCCACACTAATAATCCTGATACTAAGTTACAATTCTCAACAAGTATTTATAGTTTTCAAAAATCTGTGTTGCAGCGGATCACTCGGCGATATTAGTCAGAATCGCTGATCAACTCAGCGATTCACCCTTTGGTGTAGTTCATCGCCGTCTTGCGGTAGCCTTCGGCATTGTCGTGTTTTGGATCATTGGGCGATATAGTACTGCTTCACGGAACTGCTCGGCGACACACCGACTTCTCCTTTTCACCGCCGATTTGATCCTTTCCTTCAAGACTCAGCACACTGGAGCAAAAGGCGAGATGAAGATCTTTTGGCGATTCACCGAATGGGTTCGGCGATCCGCAAATCTTTATTTCTTCGTTCTTTTCAGCTGCCTTTGTTCCTTTTTGCTAAGTAGTGTCAATGCTTTCCCTCAAACTCTAAATACCTGAAACTTAAGGGTTTCCATCTGATATTGAGACAAATTATGTATTTGAGGACACTAATTCTTTCAAAATATAGCCCTAAATGAGTCCAATTTATGGACTCATCACCCATGCATAACCCATGTTTTCCAAATTGTGATGATATGATGTGGGTCTTTGATTATGAAAGACGATTATATGAAATCAAGCATGAATTGATAGAATTATATGAAATTATGATGAATTTCTATGAAGCCATGTCTAACCCATGTTTTATAGATGTTAATGATTGAAAGTGGGTCTTGAACTATGAAAGATGAATTTATGAAAATATGTATGTCTTCTATTTATGAAATATATTTAAATGAATTTTAAGATGTTTTGACTTTGAAGACATGATGGAGCTTATGAGTTATTGAAAGAAAGCATGTTCATGAAAGCATGTTTATGACTCAAGAAAAGCTTATAGATGAGATTGTCTATATGTTATGTGAAGCTTGGCCACATTAGACTATGGGCCTTAGAAGCTATTATGAAAAGATCATGGACGGTGAAAGGTTTTCTCACGCATAGTCTAAGGAGCTATCCTATGATAAGACAAGGGGAGACTACCCATGTATTTTAAAGATAAGATGAGCCAAGACTCAATAACTACTCCGTGGGAATTATGCTTAGCACCAAGAGGCTATTGAGATAGAAGTTCTTTCGTGTTGGGGTCGAATTTTCTAGAAGCAATCTCTTTATCCCTTACCTATGTGGATGATGGTCTAGATACATAGCTAGTAGATCTACTTTAGCTCAGATTCATGGTTCAACCTTGGCAAGTAGGACACGTCTTTTCAGTGTGGGAGACACTGGGGGATCATGTTATAGCTCACATGGTCTTTATGTCGGTTAAGGCTCATTCCACAAAAACAATTAACTAAGGTACTTCAAGAAGTATCTCACATGTGTTCAAAGATGATGTTCACTTGCAATGATCATGGTTTTATGACTTATGGTTTCTAACTCTAACAATACATGTTTTAGCTTGATCATTGCATACTTATGAAAATGTCCCTTTTAGCATGATTTAAATGTTTTATGCATGACTATCATACTTGGTACATTTTTTCTACTAACGCATACTCTTGACTACATTTCTCCCAAGTGTAGGGTCAGACAATCAGGGTTCTCAGCTTCGTGGGTAGAGGTTGATTCGAGAGATTTCAAGCTTTGGTGAGGCCTAATGTTTTGAGGACCAATCCTTTACTTCATTTATGTATTTATATTTCAGTTTTGAACTTGATGTATGGGTTACGTCCCTGTTTCTTCTTATGTACTACAAGGCTTTGAGACAAGTGTTTAGACTTCTACTCGTTTTATAAAATTTTGGACTTGAAATGTTGATCCTTATCTATTTTGGTTCTATTTCTTATGTTATGAATGTGAAGTGGCTTGTATAAGGCCTCTCGGCGTCCGATACACCATGCTACATCAAGGGTGTACCGCTGGGTCGTGACAATATTCAAATTGGGTCGTCTAACTTTCAAGAGACACATCGGGTTGTCACTTCATTCAAAGGGACTTGTTAAGTTCAATTGGGTCGTCTGCCTTTCAATAGACATGTTAGGTTGTCACCTCATTTAAAGTGACATGTTATATTCAAGTTGGGTCATCCGCCTTTCAAGGTGACACGTTGGGTTGTTACCTTCCTTCATATGACATGTCGGGTCACCCATTTTTCAAAGAGACATGTTTGATTGTCACCTCGTTTAAAGTGACATGTTATATTCAAGTTGGATGGTCCACCTTTCAAAGAGACATGTTGGGTTGTTACCTCCCTTCAAGTTACTTGTTGGGTCGTCCTGCTTTCAAAGAGACACATTAGGTTGTCACCTTGTTCATAGTGACATTTTATATTCAAGTTGGGACGTCCACCTTTCAAAGAGGCATGTTTGATTGTTACCTCCCTTCAAGTGACATGTTGGGTCGTGTGCCTTTCAAAAAGACATGTTGGGTTGTCACCTCGTTCAAAGTGACATATTACCTTCAAGTTTGGTTGTCCCCCTTTAAAGAGATACATTGGGTTGTCAACTTCTTATAAGTGACATGTTAAGTTCAAGATTAGGTCGTCCGCATTTAAAGAGACACGTTGGGTTGTCACCTCCCTCTAAGTGACATGATATATTCAAGATTGGGTCGTCCACCTTTAAAGAGACACATTGGGTTGTCACCTCCCTCTAAGTTACATGTTAAGTGCAAGATTGGATCGCTTGCCTTTAAAGAGACATGTTGGGTTGTCACCTTGTTCAAAGTGACATGTTATACTCAAGTTGGGTCGTTCGCCTTTAAAGAGACACGTAGGGTGGTCACCACCCTCTAAGTGACACGTTAAGTTCAAGATTGGGTAGTCCGCCTTTTAGAAACACATTTGGTTGTCACCTCCCTCTAAGTGGCATGTTTTGTTCTGTTGGGTCGTGTGTCTTTCAAGAGACAACTTAAGTCATCACCTCGTTCAAAGTGACACACTATTCGCATTGTCTTCCTTTCAAAGTAGTACACTACCTTCGTTGTGCAATTTTGGAAGTAACATCGAAGGTATGTGAATGTTGTAACTTTACAATCAATCCTTGCCTTTTGTTTATTATTTTCAGCCCCGTTGGTGGACGTAGAATATTTTTCAAAATCTCTACTAACGTCTCATATTGTTTTGTTCAAAGTTTATCAAACCAAATTTGGGTTCGTCAACTTTGTTTGACCAGGATCTCTTTCATCGATCCTAATCAAACAAAGGGGCATGTTGTTGACACCAAATTTTGGTATGAAATTTTTTAAAATTAATATTTTAAAATATTTTATTTATTTAATAATTCAAAATACATGTTTTCCAATTTTAGTATAAATTTTCGATAATTATCCTTGTTTGTGAAAATAGTAGGATTTTTATCAGTTAATTTTGATTACATCATTTTTGTCACTATCAGTTGAATATATTGTGAATATTTGTTCACTTTGATTAAATCAACATTTTTTGTTCAATTGCATTTTTACATGTCATTGGTTACATTCGTCACATTTTTAATACATCTGTTAATATTCACTTTATTTCTTACATTTGTTAATATTCATTTTGGTGTTTTTAGCACAGTTTAGAAATCTATTTGAATACATATAAGATTTAATACATAAATATTTTATTAACCAGTGGTTCTGGCACACGACTTTAAGGTCATGGTATTGTACAAAAATGGTTTTAAAATTTCCTATTTAAGTCATTGTTTGTTGACAAAGTTTGGTGGTGGTAAAAATTATTCTTTTCAATGTAACGAATTCCCATTTTTTTCTAGTCCATCACCGCCAAACCCACCACAAAAGCTCCACCAGTGAGCAACATTACCCACCTTCTCCGACCAACCCACCACCAAATAACAAGAACCCCCACCACCAACTTCGACCCGTAACATACGTTAATTATAAGTACAAGGCAGAAGTTCCCACAAGCTACTGCTCATTTTTTTCTTGGTTATTAAGAAACTATTCTCTTCTTCTTTGGTTTAAGTGAGAAGGGAAGTTAAAGTTATAGAAGAGTTCAAGTTATAAGGAGAGATTGCAGAAATTGAGGTAAGGTGACTGCTCCATTTTTTTCCTCCTTATGTATGAGTTTGAGTGAGGAATTATGGGAGTGTTGTCATGAAGAACTCATGGGCTGGTGAGTTCAATATTTGGTTGTATGATAGAGAATATTTGAGGTTGTTTTATGTGTATTGTTTTTGGGGCAGCTTTGGTAATCTTGCGAAAGGATATATAAGGTATGTATTGGATAGAGAAGGAGGGCTGGTGATACACATTATTTTTATGGCGGTATAGGCTCATTATCCATCAAAGTTAGCTACTGTTTTACGAGGATCATGTTATGATAGCTGCTAATTTTAGTTTATCATGACTTATATTGTAGATTAAGAACTGAAAGGGGAGGCTGAATCATGATAGTTATATTGGTCAGAGAATAAGGTATGTAAGGCAATTCGATTCCATATTCCTTGACATGAAATCTGATATTTGTGGTTAATATCAATGAAGTGAATTTCCTAAGTTCTATTCCTAGTAAAGGAAACATAGTGGCAACATATGATCTCCAAATAGCTAACAGTATTTCCCTCCTCTCCTTAGTGTGTAGAATTACTTCATTATATGTTCATTACTCTATACTTTTTAATTATCCTTCTATATGCTAGTATATAAATGGTATATGCAAAAGCATGTTTGGTGAATTGTCCTCTTATTCAATTGAAGTCAATTGTGTCATTTAAGCTCACAAGTAGTGTGTTGATGTTACATAGCTCCTTATGTCATTGTTACCGTCTTGAAGTTATTATTTTCATGTCTTCTACTACTGGTCCATAGTTCCAAATATAAAAAATGATTATGACCACCAAAACAACAATCTCAAAGATTAAAGAATCTAAATGAAACAATCTGTATAATTATGGGTGGTAGCCTAGGGGAAAAAGCCTAGCATGGGACGATCCCATTTGGTATAGAAGGGTGGCAGCACAGGGGAAAAAGCTTAGCATGGGCCAATCCCAATTGGTACAGAAGGGTGGCAGCTCAGGGGCGAAAGCTTAGCATGGGCCGATCCCAATTTGTGTATTTATGAGGGCAGCATCCCAACGGTTAAAATGTCCATTTGTATCTCATGCCCTACAAAGATTATAAAGTACAAAAACGTAAAGAAAATAATGTAACATACATGATCCCACAAGAGTAAACAAAGGTGGTCTTTTGTTCTGATATATGCACTCATATATTGATACTTGATTTCATTCAAGCCCTTCTTTTATATAAGTTATTGCCTTACATATTCAGTACATTTTTTCGTACTGACATCCCTCACGGGGGACGTTGAATTTCATGCAGCAGGCACATGTACTCCTGCTAGTAGACCTCATTAATAGGAGCACACGACACTCAACTACTTTTGGTGAGCTCCAGGTTGATTCATAGCTTTACTGAGTCCTTCGTAGATTCATTTTGGGATTGTATCGTAGTTAAGAGTAAGGCGGGGTTCGTCCCGACCTATTCTAAGTTTGTCTATTTTATAGAGGCTTTGTAGACTAATGCATAAAATGGAGTTATGGTTGATTTCTAAACAGATGTAGCCTCAACGACTGAGTCATGTGTATATATTTTTGGCCTACCTATGTTGTTCTTTTATCATTGTATCCTATACATATACTTGTTAGAGATTCATGATTATCTTAGCTAAATGCATTGTAGGTACATGTTATATGTGGGTTCTCTTGGGCCTTTAAGACATCGGGTGCCTGTCCGTCTCAATGGGATTTGTGGAATGACAAAAGTGGTATCAGAGCAGGGCATCCTAGGGAGTATACAAAGCCATGTTTATGTAGAGTATTACTTATGGAAGTGTTGAGCACCACATCTGTAGGCAAGAAGCTACAGGACATTTAGGAGTTGTCTCTTTCTTTCATATCTTAGATTATGCAATAGAACCAATGTTGTAGGTGAATCGTATGTAACTTCTGAATTACTTTATTATAGTAAAGATGATGGTTACAAGAAAGAGTAAGAGTACATGTAAGCAAATAGATGTGGTTGTTGGAAAAAGGACCAGTCAATCACCACCTAGGTGTGCTGAAAAAAGTGAGGCTCATGATGAGTCTCTATCACAGACTTCCTCGACGCCTCCATCTTCTGAAGATCTAAGGAGGGAAGCAACACCTCGAGAACCCCCTTTTAATGATACAGAGTAAGATTTAAAGAATGTGGTCCAATTATTGACTCGTATAGTTATGGACCAAGGGCAAGAGGGTCCAATTGCAGGTACTAGAGGTGCAGACAGGGCGGCTAGTGTGCGAATACATGATTTTCTTAATTTGGACCCTTCATCATCCACCGGTTCAGATCCTAATGAAGACCCGCAAGACTTTATCGATCAAACCCAGTGGACTTTAGATGTTATGCATGTATGGATAAAGAAGCATTTGAGCTAGCAGTATATAGATTAAAGGGTGTGGCCATTTTGTGGTACGAGAGTCATCTAGGGGTACATGTGCACCTTCAATTATTTGGAAAGATTTTAAAAAGGCGTTCCTTGACCATTATCTACCATTAGAGATTTGGTAGGCCCATGAAAATCAGTTCTTAAATCTCCACCAAGGGACTATTAGCGTGAGGGAGTACAATCTCTAATTTAATTCCTTGTCCAGGTATGCTCCTAATGTTGTAGCTACTATGGGGGATAAAGTTCATTGATACATGGATAGATTGGATTCATATCTAGTTAGAGATTGTAATATTGCTTCATTGAATAAGGACATGGATATAGCAAGAATGCACGCTTTTGCACAAAAGTTGGAGCATCAAAGACAAAGAAGAAGGACCCAAGAGGGTAGTCCAAGAGAGCCAAATCCACGGGGCAGTTTATTCCATCCCAAGGTGATTTTAGGCCTCGGTTCATTAATAGACCGCCTAGGCCATCATCTTCCTACTTTACAGCTAGTGCCTCATCTCGGTTTGAAGAGTCCATGGGCAATCAGTTTGGGCAAAGAGGTGAGAGTCGAGGTTCACGAACAGTGGGGCACCAAGAGTAGGGAAGTATGAGCCAATCAAGACCTCCTAGATAGTCTTGTAAACAATGTGGAAGAAATCATTTAGGTGCAACTCGGTTGGGACAAATGCTTGTTTTTGGTGTGATACACTGGGTCATATGATGAGAAATTGCCCTCATAGGGGCGTGGGTGGTGTGGCACAACCTACTAGATCAGTTGATGCATAATCATCATTAGCACCTTTTTTCGGTAGGGGATAGATGCGTACTGATCGTGGTAGAGGATCTAGGGGAGCAACTAATTCTAGTGGAGTTCAGAATCGCACATATGCTCTAGGGGATCGGCAAAATTTGGAAGCCTCACCGGATGTGGTTACAGGTACATTGTCCATCTTTTCACATATCGTATATGCATTAATTGATCCGGGGTCTACCCTATCATATGTCATTCCATGAATTGTTGGGAAGTTTGAAAATATACCAGAATTATTGGTTAAACCATTTGAAGTGTCTACTCCGGTTGTTGAGTCTGTTATTGCTAGAAGGGTCTATCATAATTGCATAGTAACGGTTTGTGAACATGATACATTGGCTAACCTTGTTGAACTAGAAATGATAGATTTTGATGTTATAATGGGTATGTATTGGTTAGCTTCTTGTTATGCCATGGTAGATTGCAGAACCAAGATAGTGTATTTCCATTTTCAAAAAAAGGCAGTCCTCAAATGGAAAGGTAATATCGGGGCGCCAAGAGGTAAATTTATTTCTTATCTTAAGGAAAATAAGATGATGTCCAAAGGATACATATTCCATCTGGTGTGATGAAAAATATAGAGGCAGTGCCACCAACCCTTCAATCCATTTCGGTGGTAAATGAATTTCTCGATGTATTTCCAGAAGATCTTTCGGGTTTGCCTCTCGAATGAGAAGTAGAGTTTGGTATTGATGTGATTCCAGATACTAAACATATCTCCATCCCTCCATATAGAATGGCCCCATCAGAATTACGGGAGTTGAAGGAGCAATTAAAAGACTTATTAGAAAAAGGATTCAAAAGGCCTAGTATTTCTCCGTAGGGAGCACCAATTTTGTTTGTACGTAAGAACGATGGCTCGTTGAGAATGTGCATTGACTACCGATAGTTGAATAAAGTAACAATTAATAACAAATATCCCCTCCCTAGAATTGATGATTTGTTTGATCAGTTACAAGGTGCTAAGTGGTTTTCAAAGATCAACTTGAGGTCGGGTTATCACCGAGTGAGGGTCAAAGACCAAGATATACCCAAGACAACTTTCCGAACACGATATGGTCATTTTATGTTTTTAGTCATATCATTCGGGCTAACAAATGCACCAACAACTTTTATGGATTTGATGAATAGGGTGTTCTAGACATTTTTAGATGTGTTCGTGATAGTATTCATAGATTACATTTTGGTGTATTCAAGATCGAAAGAGGTCCACGCTAATCACTTGCGACAGGTTTTACAAATTCTTCGTGATCATAAGTTGTATGTAAAGTTCTCTAAATGTGAGTTTTGGTTGAAATCTGTGGCATTCTTAGGTCATATTATATCTGATGAAGGAATA
Source organism: Solanum piurae (assembly GCA_029582685.1). Lineage (NCBI taxonomy): Eukaryota > Viridiplantae > Streptophyta > Magnoliopsida > Solanales > Solanaceae > Solanum > Solanum piurae. The sequence goes on from JAJOOO010034743.1 coordinate 10,746, forward strand.
AGGGTTTATAACTAGAAGATAGAAGCGGTGAAGAACTGGCCAAGACCTACAACGCCTATAGAGGTTCGTAATTTTCTTGGATTGGTAGATTATTATAGGAGGTTCATTGAAGGATTTTCTTCCATTTCAGCACCCTTAAGAAAGCTAAAACAGAAAGCAAATAAGTTTCAATGGAGTGATGCATGTTAAAGAAGCTTCCAAGAGTTGAAGAATAAATTTACTTCCACACCTATATTTGTATTTCCAGAGGGCACGGAAGGGTATGCAGTGTATTATGATGCTTCAGGAGTGGGATTAGGATGTGTTTTGATGCAACATGAAAAATTAATAGCTTATGCCTCAAGGAATTTACGACCACATGAGAAAAATTATCCAACTCATGATCTAGAGTTAGCAGCAGTTGTATTTTCTTTGAAGATATGGCGCCACTTCTTATATGGAGTTCATGTTGACATATATACTGATCACCAGACTTTGCAATATATATTTAAGTAAAAGGACCTAAATCTGAGGCAGCGAAGATGGCTTGAGCTATTAAAAAATTATGACATTGATATCTTGTATCATCCCGGGAAAGCAAGTGTAGTAGCTGATGTATTAAGTCATAAAACAATTGCAAGCACATATAGGCAGCCCGTGGAAAAACAGAGAATAACTAAGGATTTATACCAAGTAGCTAGCTTGGGGGTTCACCTTCTTGAGTCTCTGAATGAACGGGTTATCGTGAAGAATGTGGAAGAATCTTCATTAGTGGCTGAAGTGAAAGAGAAGTAGTATAAGACTCTATTCTATCACAAATTAAAGAGAATGTACAGAAAGATATGACAATAGAAATTGAGCTTACGGAAGATGAAGTACTCTGATGCCAAAACAGATTGTGTATACCAAATATATCTGGACTAAGAAAGAGGATTATGATGGAAGCACATCATTCAAGATATTTTGTCCATCCAGGGTCAACCAAAATGTATCATGACTTGAAAGAAGTGTATTGGTGGGGTGACATGAAGAAGAACATTGCAAAATTCGTGGCTCAATGTCCAAATTGTCAACAAGTAAAAGTAGAGCACCAAAACCCTATAGGTTATATGCAGCGTATAAAACTTCTAATTTGGAAGTGGGACATGATCAACATGGATTTTGTCATTGGTTTGCCTTGTTCATTTCGGAAGTTTGATTCTATATGGGAAATTGTTGATAGACTGACCAAATCAACGCACTTATTGTTAGTCAAGCCTACTTATACAGTTGAAGAGTATGCAAGGTTGTATATTAAAGAGATAGTTCATCTACATGGAGTACCAATCTCTATTATATCTTATAGGGGAGCTCAATTCACTGCAAATTTTTGGAAGTCATTTTAGAAGAGTTTGGGAACACATGTGAATTTAAGTACAACCTTTCACCCCCAAATAGACGGTCAGACAGAACGTACAATTCAAAAACTTGAGGATATGCTGCGAGTTTGTATATTAGACTTCAAAGGTAGTTGGGATGATCATTTGCCGCTGGTCGAGTTTGCATACAACAATATCTACCATTCAAGTATTAAAATGGCACCGTATGAAGCTTTATATGGTAGAAAATGTAGATCATCAATCGGCTGGTTTGAAGTGGGTGAAACTGCCTTATTTGGGCCAAATCTTGCTCATCAAGCTATGGAAAAAGTTATGGTGATACAACAACGTCTAGCAACAACTCAAAGTCGACACAAATCATATGCTTCTAACAGGACTAGAGTTTTCCATAAGGGATTAGGTGTTCTTGAAGGTGTCACCAATGAAAGGGGTAATGAGATTTGGTAAAAAGGGGAAGTTAAGTCCCCGCTATATAGGGTCATATAAGATTATTCAAAGAGTTGGCCAAGAACCCTATGAATTAGAGCTACCACAAGAGCTTTCAATAGTTTATTCGGTGTTTCACATCTCAATGCTTCAGAAGTGTATAGGTGACCCATATCGTATTACTTCTACTGAAGATATACAAGTTACGGGAGATCTCACTTAGGAAGAAGTACCCATTGCTATTCTGGATCGACAAGTTAGGAAGTTAAGAAATAAAGAAGTAGCTTCTGTAAAAGTACTATAGAGAAACCAACAAGTAGAAGAAGTTACATGGGGAGTGGAAGAAGCAATGAAATTGAAGTATCCTCATCTCATCCAGACCGATGAAAAAGATGAAAATATTGAGTTGAGGCATTGACAAGTAAGTATAAGTTTATATGTATTATGGATTACTAGTAGTACATAACTTAGGCTTGAACTTGTTTGCGCTTAATAATCATGCTAACATTAGAGGAGGAATGTTCTTAAGGGGGGGGAGGATGTAACACCCCGTATTATGCATAAGTTAGTTCTATTCATATGATACTTAACATAGACTTATCGTATAGGTGAGGCACCATGTTTCTTATATGATTAGTGTCGGTTTAAACTAGCTTGGAAGGTGATGTGATGCCTTGCACCTTTTAGCATGTGTACTGCAAGTTAACCCCGACGAAAGTATTTAAACTTGAGATAGTAAGGTGATAATTGAGTTTAAAGCTCAAATTTAAGTGCTATTAAAAGGCAAAAGGAATTAATATTTAGAGAATGAAATAAAATAGTGAGCTGCTTGCTTGGCTTAATTAACCTACTAGGTGCATCACCTACTAGGTGCATCACCTACTTGAGCTATATGGATATAGTTAAAGGGCACAAGGTTAATGGATCAGATTTAGGCTTATATTGATGGGCTCACTTGAGGCCCAAACTAAGTAAAAGAAAATAAAAGTGAAAGGAAACCCAGCAGCCAAATTTGTCTAAGGCCCAATGTAGTTAAATCCCAAGTAAAGGCAAGTAGGTGCATCACCTAGTTTGACCTTTTGAGCTACTTAATGTACATAAGAAGGTGCATCACCTACTTGACCAATTAGTGGCTGAAAATGGACCAAAAAAGGGAGGTTCTAGAGGATATTTTAATAGTAAAGAAGGCTCTATATAAATCCAATATAAGCTAATCTTTTCACTCATTTTAACATACAAAATTCAGAATTAACATCAGGTATCTCTCTCTTTTCTATTAAGAGCAGCCTAACAATTCCTTCTAGGGTTCTTCATGAAACCCGCATATCTGCAAACCAAGGTAAGAGAAACACTAATGGATTTAGCTTAATTCTCTCATGGAAGACTAGGAAAATATGTTATTCATGCTTAATTATAAGTACAAGGCAGAAGTTCCCACAAGCTACTACTCATTTTTTTCTTGGTTATTAAGAAACTATTCTCTTCTTCTTTGGTTTAAGTGTGAAGGGAAGTTGAAGTTCTGAGGAGAAGTTAAAGAAATTTAGGTATGGTGACTGCTCCATTTTTGTCCTCCTTATGTATGAGTTTGAGTGAGGAATTATGAGTGTGTTGTCATGAAGAACTCAGGGGTGGTGAGTTCAATATTTGGTGGTATGATAAATAATATTTGAGGTTGTTTTATGTGTATTGTTGTTGGGCATCTTTGGTAATCTTGGGAAAGGATATATAAGGTACGTATCAGATAGAGAATGAGGGTGTTGTCATACCCCAACCCAAGGCGAGGCGGACAAGTACCATATGAACATACCCCAACACAAGGCGTGGACAAGTACCTTTTGAACACATGCTTTTCAAGTGATCTATGATGAGACAATGAACTATTATGTTACTAATGAGAAGCTACATATACAACACATGTCGACTAGCTGAACCAAAATATGTGACAAGTATAACTATGAATACATATGATAGCTTTACAATGTCTACAAAGCATCTACTGGAATCCATGATTGTACCACTATGAAAATATGCATAGTAAAGACTCGGCAAAGCCCCGAATCAACCTGGAGCTTACCAACAATCACTGAGTATCATGTGCTTCTATTGGGGAGATCTACTAGTTGAGTACATGTACCTGCATCATGAAATGCAGCGTCCCCAATAAAGGACGTCAGTATGAAAGAATGTACTGAACATGTAAGGCATAATACAACCATATGTAAAATGAGAGCTCAAATGAATCCAAATACAAATAGATAAAGATTTGAGACTACCTTTGCTTATATTTGTGGAATCATGTATGTTACATTCGTTTTGTTTTACTTTTATGTACTTTATAATCTTTATAGGGCATGTGATACAAATGACCAGCTGATCACTGGTAGAA
>JAJOOO010034744.1:0-10573 GCA_029582685.1 Solanum piurae
TTAACATAAGAAATTTCATACTATTTTTTGCGGTGATATGTAATTATAGCCTTCGTACTATATTTTCTCTTATTGATGCAATTTATCATTATCTTTTTCGTTTCACTATATCAAAGTATTTAGAGAAGTGAGAAGTTATAAAATATTTTAAAGACATTTTCTTATTGGGTAAACCGAAAACCGAACCGATAACGACCAAAAACCGATAAACCGAAAACCGATAAAAAATATCTTATCGGTTTGTTATTGGGTTGGCATATTTAAAATCCGAAAACCGATAAACCGAACCAATACTACATACAACCGAACCGAACCGACCGATGCACACCCCTACTTTAGATACACTATACCTTTTAGACACTTAAGCTCGTATGATTTATAGGTTAATACATATTTTTTGAGTTGAATTTCACTTAAACACAAGTTATTAGTTTATGATATATATTTATGAAACTCATAACGACATAAAACATATAATTTCCAATAATTCTTTTTGAGGTATGACGAAAACAAAACACTTTATAAAATAAGCTCGTGTTGCATTAAAGATAATACAGAAATATATCTTCTCCAAAGGGATTAGTACAAACAATGTTCAAATAATTCATGGCTTAACACTATTAAGAATAATTAATTCATTTGATGGAGATGGTTATAAACCACAAGTGATTGACTCAAATTGTAAACAACTAGAACTAATTATGAAAAAAATTGAGAAACAAAAATTTATTGTCAATGAGAGGAGTTAACTCAATATTAAACTTAGTACCATAATTTAGCTTCTGAACTTGAAGTGTCTAATCAGAGTTATAGCGGGTGATGATCTAAATCAAAACTATGAACGTATGGGCACTTTCTCGTCTCTTGAGATAACCAGAGTTAGTCAAACTATCACCCTTTTGAGGTTTTTCCTAGTGTCACTTTCTAGAGAAATAACAATATGGTTGTAACACCTCTGAACTCAACTCTTAGAGTCTGAATCATTCACCGTAAGTATATGATCTTGAGTTGGATGTTGTCCGACTTGCTCATATGTTTTAAGGTCCTTTAACAACTGTAGCACGGGTATCAGAAGCGATTTAGGGTTATAAAGGACCTCTAACACCAAGCTAGGACATTTCTATCAGCTAAATTTTTACAAGAGTCCTTATCAGGGTTAACTTCAATCGACCACATCTCTTAGAATGTGAAGATTAAGTGACCCAGAACCTATTAAATCTAAAGGCTAAGAGTGTTCTTTCCAACTCCGCAAAGTTTACATCAAACTGAGTTCGGTATAAAACTTTATGGAAGATTTACTAGAGACACTTTAACATGGTAGAAGTTTCGCAATGGCTCTGTGACACAGAGTAAATGTGGACCTCACTGTCCACTGGAATAAAATTTTGACTTCCAACTTTTATAATTTATTTTCTTAAGAGTATTTTTGTCCGACAAAACCTTTAGGGAGTTATCTAAATAACCCTAAACATGTAGAAAGTGATATTTTCATAAATAAAACTCTCTCATTCATCCTAAACTCCTACACTAAAAAAAGCATGGCAAGTGTTCATTTTCCAATATTTTACTTCAAGATTCGCCACCAAGGTATGTAAGGCTTCAATGTGAGTATTCGTTTCTTTTTCATGCCTAAATTATTTTGGTTGAGAAACTCTTCAAGATTTTTTGATGGAAAGCTAGGGTTCCAATGAAATATGATTTTTCCTCATGAACTCATAGTTTCATTATTTCACGTTGATTTTTAAAAAATTGCACTAATTTGGCATGATTCATATGGTCTCTTATGTATTTTACATTTAAGCATTAAATCAAGCATGATATGATTTACAACCTAAATAGAGGTTATTTTTTACGGCATGAATATTGAGATTAGCCGCACATATGATATGAATCATATATAAGAGATTTATATACCTATGAGCAATAAATAAACACATGTTGTTTTAGGAGGACTATTTAGTACAGAGAGGATGGAGGTTTTAAAAACCAAAGTCTCATACCTGCCGATGTAGGATTATGTTTCACCACTTTGAAAGTTGACCTTTAGCCGTTTGTGGCACATGTTAGTTGATCCACATAAGATAAGATAAGATTCTATACCCTAGAAAAGTATAGGACAACCCATCCACTTAAAATTATATGTTGGGCTTCATGAGCTCAAATGACATATGTAGGTTAAAAGATACTCCCAAATTTATGAATCTTTAATGATATTTCATTTACTACATTTGATATATATTAGTTATGTTATTTTATGTTATGATAATTCAAGTCTACTGATTTAAACTCATCTTTATGCATATGTTTTTGAAAGAAGGTCTTCAAACTAATATTTATGCATATTTTCCAATTATCTCTTTTCAGTTCATTTATTAAGATTATAAATTTATATTTTAGAAACATTAGTCCATTATTTCCTCCATATGTTTATTTATAAGAATATGTTGGTTCCCATACATTCTCATTACATTACACGTACTTAAACATTTGTTTCTCTGCATTGCATCCATTTATGAGGTAGATTTTGGTGCTTGTACTCTGATTTGTGGCTTGTAAGGTTTCAACATTTACAGTTAGCACTTGGTGAGCCCTCCTCAGTGGGGAACGAGATTATCCCTCCTCAGTTGGAAACGAGAAAAGCAAACTCAAATGGGATCATCAACTGAGGTTCAAACACCTGAAGTATGGAGCAAGAAGAAGGCGAGCTGAAGCATGATTGGCAATTTGCTGAATAATCTCGGTGATCCCGACTAATGTCATCGAGCGAGTAGTACATTAAATTTTGGGCTGAATTGGGAAACTATAATATCACGCCTCGAGCCTACACTCTGGACGTATTAGACACTGGAGAACCATTGCTGGTCCCAAAGCGAGCCCTTGACCTAGTTGACTACCTAGTGAAAGACTTACTCAAACGATAATAGGCTTAAAACATAAATCGATCTCAAAGTAAAACTCAATAAGAATGTATTAAAGTACTCATTGAAATAATAATAATAATTTGCGAAACATATTTAAAGAAAAGAATGTACTGAGAGACTCCTAGAATCTATCTATCTATAAAGCCTGTAATGTTTAAGATAGGTGTCGGGCCAAGACCCACAATGCCTCAAAACAACTGGACTAAATGGAAATTTGAAGTCCTCCGCAATGCAAGGAGGCTCACCAAAACTGTCTGAAGTGTAGAGTGATCTCAACAGAGTGCCAATTGATGATCCTAAACACATGTATCTACATCATAAAAAGATAGAGGTTGAATGACATCAGTACATTTGAATGTAAGAGTATGTAATATACATCAGGAAAAATAACTTAATGAAAGGACTGCAATAGGTAACGATATACTCAATTTGAATGTAAAGAAATAAAGGAGTTAAATCATTTAAAGCTTTAAAAATACTTTCTCATTTCTGAACTCAATATAATAAGTGATAAAGAAAAATACACTGTAATCCCATTGGGACATTCTCTAACTGAAAACCATCACTATGAGCTACGTGATGATACAAAGTCTTGTCCATGCTGTCAGAACTGTCTTGTATCGTGCCGGAATATAAAGTCTCTCTACTAAGTGGATCCACTAAGCAATAAGAATTCATCTAAAAAGTATGATCATGTGCCCATGTTGGAAAGAGATGGATTATGGGGACGGCGAGTTGTCTGAACTCTCATATCAATGCTCAATACTACTTTCAATAATATATACTCTTGCTCAAACGTATAAAACATACTCTTTCTGTAGTTTGAGATAATCTCTCAAAATATCCTCTTAAAAGAAGTAACTGCTCTGGAAAATTTCATAAACTTATTGCTCATTTAGAAAACATGGTTTCTCTTTGCTTAATGGAAAACAACATTCTAGGTTGAGATAATTACTCAAAAGGGGCCTCTTTAAGGGGTAACTGCTCTATACTCAATCTTTTTGAAATCTCTTTTACTTTTCTCAAAATAATATTCTCTTTCTTCATGTGAAAATGAAACATTTTAGAAATATTTAGTTCTCTTATACTCTTGCTTAAATCTTGGTTAAGCTCTTTCTTAAACTCTTTTTTACTTTCTCAAGACTCAATTTAAACAATTACGTTTTGTTTTAAAGATTCTCAATAAGAAGTCAACGAATATGCAGAAAATTTGGTTCATGCTAAATAAATAGACATGAAAAATCAACTCTAGAATCTCAATGCAAGATATAGCAACTCAATAATAGGAAATTGAATTTAATAATCAATAACTAAAGAACTCAGAACTCAATATCAACTTATTTCAAGAATACTCAAATCTAGGCTAGAACCTTAGATTACTCTTTTACAGATTTCAAAAGTAGATGTAGGGCGTAAGGAAGAACTTGTCCAACACTATGATAGCCTTACATATTTGGAATAACAAAGCTCTTGAAGAGGTTTGAAGAAAAACTTGATTGAAAGACTTGAAACCCTAGGTTTTGTCTTTCTTACGACTTTCTTGGAGATGAAGGGTGGAGCAAAACCTTGGATTTAAAAATTTTGGATTCTTAAAGAGAATTTTGAACATGGGGCCTTTAGATCTTGAGAGATTAAAGAAATCTCTTTCTTGGAGGTCTTGATCTTTGGAAGAATGCGAATTGGGATTTTGAGAGTTGTTATACGTATAATGATGTTATAAGGTTGTAATATGGCCTTAGAGGAGTTGATTTAGGGTAAAATATCAATAATACCCTTCTAGAAACTTAAAAAACCACAAAAATCAAGGAAAACAACCTTTTAATGAATCCCGTCGGCCAAATTAGCGATCCGGAGGTCTCCTCGCCAAAAATAATCAGCGGATTGCCTATTGGTACTTTAGATCGCCCAAATGGACAGAAGCTTAAGGTTTTCAGGACTATTTGACTAGCTTATTCATACATTCGCCTAGCTTATTCATCCATTTGCCAACTCCTTCGGCGGATCACCGATTGAGTAGGTGAGTTCGCCCAATTTCCCAGCCTAGGTATATTCTTGTAAAACAATCATAACTTTTTACTCCAAACACGGAATAAGACAAACTTGGGTGCATTGGAAAGAAGACTCATAGACCTTTAATTTTGCAGGTCGTAAGCCACCTAATTAATTATATTCTAAGAGATATCAGTTTTTGAATTTGACCTTTATATGAACTCACGAGAACTTAGCCAATAGGAATGTTATGATCTTGGCTTGGTTTTTGAGGTCCCTTATGACCCTTGATCACTTTAGATACTCTTGATACACTTGGTAAGGATTTTATAACACATGATAAAGTAGAAAATAACCTGGTTCAAGCTCATATACTTATGACGAACAATTCAAATTTTAACAGTAGAGTTGTGAGGTGCTACAAAATTGATTCGGGTCTTAGCTTAGAAATTTTTGGGGTGTTACAATATCTTCATCTTGGGATCATTCGTCCTCAAATGATGGCTGAAATGAGCATGGAAAGGGAAAACATTTACTCTTACTATCCTTCTAACTTTTGAACTTTCCTACTAACATAGGCAGAACTATTTCATACTAAGAGTTCGGAAATTTTTATATCACATAAGTAACAAACGATATAAGTTTGAATATAGTCACACTATGTCACGACCCAACCCACCGGATCGAGCGGGCACCCGCTCTAACACCTAAGTAGGAGAATCCTCATAGCCCAATAGTAAAGACATGTGGAAATTTTAAGGAAACAGAAATAAATAAGATAATATTATGGTTCTATAAATAATATCCTTGGCCACACTATTAGTTAAACTTGTAAAGTAATTTAAACAACTCCTATGGATCTAGTCTAAATAGGTACAAGAGCTACTCCGAGTTCAACTGGACAATTAAATAAAAGACACAGCTCCCAGCATGCGAAAGGAAGGATAGAAGTTGTTGGAGATTATCTTCGTCTTCCCCTAATGAAACGTCACCAATCCTACATCCAGACTATGTCAAAGACATAGTAAGAGTAGTATCAGTACAAAACACGCGTACTGGTAGGCATCATCAATCAACCCGACGCCCACCACATAATATAAGAAATCAACTAATAAGATCATGAAATAAACACTTGTTTCTCAACCTTTACCCCTTTCTTGACATACCACCAATATACACTAGTATTCTGACTATTAACATCCTTCTCCATCAACCTACCTAATAGGTACTTGATCTTCTCCTAACCAAACTAACACGTAGAGAAATTCCCCCAAATACAACCACCAACATTTCAACTAACCGATCACGTCACACCCCTACTTCCTCGTCACATTACCCAACCATAGCCACTTAATACATTACATCACGCTCCCTTAACACTCAACCCAATCTCTTTCCCCCAAGGTGAAATCCACCTAAGCATAATTCATCACACACGCTACCTCTACTTCTCACCATTAAAACACACGAACAATCATTACTATCTATTACTCGCCCTTTAAACACTCAACCCTTCCACTATACCCAACAAGTCTAACATGTATAAGTCAATGAACAATATAATCACATGTATGACGAACATATACAATATCATCAACATTTACGAATGACTAACACTTTTCCCAAGTCACATAATTAAGCCACATCATTAGTCCTCTCATGGAACCCAAATCCAAACAGTTAGTTATGACGAAACATGGCAACCGATCCAAGTTTGTTATGCTGGAACATGGAAACCAATCCCATATATAGTTATGCTGGAATGTGGCAACTGATCCAATAGTTATGTCGGAATGTGGCAACCGATCCAAATTAGTTATGCCGGAACGTGGTAACCGATCCATTCAACACATCACAATCACAAACACAAGTATATCCTCAAGATCATACATTTAAGTCATGATTTCATGTCAATGATAATTCACCCATCTTATCACAACAAGTGTGATCCACATTACAACATTATCAACATACGTTAATTTTTCATGCTTAGCCCTAGTTCATATCTAAGGCTTCGTTCTAGGGTTTAATCAGAATTCATGTAATTCCTCAATCAACCACCCTAATTTATAGTCTAAAATATGTTCATAAATCTAGTTTCATTCATGATTTCATAGTCTTATTCTTGAAACAATTCTAGAAGCCCTAACAAATCATCGATTTCCCTTCTCAAGGCATAAACCTAATTACTTAATTTCTAGGAATTACCCATGGAATTCTCTCAATGTGCGAAGGTTTACACATAAACCCTACCATTGATTTACATATACCACGTGATGAGCACAAATTTAAACTACTCAATTCATAAAACCTAGCCTACCTGGGCGCCAAGCAGTTGCACGGAGTTTTGACTTTGATTCAGGTTTTTCGAGCTTCGCGACGGTGTATTTGTCCAAGAATCTGCAAGATTTCCCCATCCTCACGCTAGAAATCTCCTTCTCCTTCCTTTCTAAGCTTAGAGCAGCTTTTCTGAGATTTTTATGGTGTTTTACAACTTATTTAGGTAATTTAGCAAGAGGGAGGAAATAGGATTTCTCGTAATTTATGTTTTGTATCGCCTATCCCGCCTTGGCTCCCACTTACCCCGCCTCGGCACCGCAGCCCTAGTGGCATCTCGCCCGCTGTTGTGGGACAGTGGCCCAGAATTTCCCAAATTTTTGTTTCTCCTAATTAACGATGATTCAGGTGGTTACAATAAATACCAATTTACCCCTAGTTCTTCCCCGAACGACTAGTGCTCGGGTAATCACATGCCCTAATTTCCAGAGTACTTCCAAACAAATGGGTAAGGTCATCACGAAACCACCACCACAACTGGTGACTTTTCAAATAGCTTATACTAGTAAGGTACTATACTCAAGGATCGGAAGAAAACTAAGACAACACACTAGTAAATGAAAGTGGTTAAATACATAGTCTGGCCCGCCAGGGCGGTAGCCCTCCCGCTGAGGCGGGGCCGCTGTGGCGATAGATCTGTCGCTGGAGTGGGAGATCGGGAACCATTACATAGGGGAAAGAATGAAACTTCCCCCATTTCCTCCTATTCTCTCAAAATTCTTTCCCAAAAACCCTCTCAACTCATTTGCTCGAAACGTCAAATTAAGGTAAAATCTCATTTTCCCTTCACTCCTTACTTCATTACCCGATTAACGATAATTGCATGATGATTGACTGATAAAAAATAGATGGTATTTGGGGTAGTTTTTGAAATTGAACTAGATTGCTAGAGTTGTTAGAAAAACGTAGCATGGTTACTTCCCTTACGTCCCCCAATGTTCCCATAACGTCCTAGGCATAAGGATTTCATAAAAATACGGGTAAAATAATACCGAAATGGGTGAGAGAAGTTGAAGGGTCCCTTGGTGTAAAAATTTGATCTAGGCCTTTTTTAGGAGTTAATTTGCCAAAATAATTGCTTATTTATATTCTAAGATAGTTAAATAACTCTGATCTACTGAAATTATGTAGAAAATAGGGGTTTTGGGACAAAAAGGCGTCATTGACGCGCCTGGTGGGCGGCCTTCATCCCGCTGTGGCGGCCTTCATAATGCCGCCAAGGCGGGATTTTGGCCGTTGTGGCGGGATGCGCCAGACCAGTGGCCTGCACCCTTAACACAAAATTTTCTTTCCTAATTTTCTAGCTTTACACCGACTATCCTGTCACATTTCTAACTAATTTCGAACTTATTGCAGGCTCTCTAATGGCAGGACAAAACTATGAAGACTTACCTTCCGGTATCCATATTAGGGCCTCGACTGAATTCAAATCGCGCGATTGATGACTTCTTGTTATGGATCCTCGTTATTAAACAACAACAATAACAACATACCCAGTGAAATTTCAGAAGTGTTATTTGGAGAGGGTAGAGTGTACGTACGCCTTACCAATACTTTGTAGAGGTAAAGAGGTTGTTTTCAAAAGGTCTTCGGCGCTCATGTGCATCAAGTTCAGGTATAATGTATAAAAAAGACGAAAACATAACAACTAATAAGACAAACATTGCAAATCCTAGAAGAGAGGAAAAGAACCACAACAAAATAACGCGGTAACTAAAACACAATAAATAGATTATGATTGATATCAAAAGTAAAAAGTACAGGAAAACAACTTTTACAACGACATACTCTAACAAACCTAAATCCTCAAAAAGAAATATGAGTAGATGACAGACGCCGAGATATCTTCTCTTTCCTTGGGGGAGCTAGCTCATATTTGAGATCTTTCCTGCACCAAAATTGTATCCATTCCTTAAAAGAGACCCTCATATTACCATTACTTTTCTCTTTAAGATGATGAAAGGCAGAAAACATACACTCACAAGTTCGAGGAAGAAATATTTCCCTCTTGTCATCAAAACCTGTAAGTTTCGTGGAGTTATGTATCACTTCTTCGTAAGGGACTCCGCTAATTGGCAAACCACCTAGATTATGCAAGTCCCAAAGAGATATGGATGTTTCTCCGGTAGATGTAAGTAATGTATTTGTTTGAGGGCACCAAGCCTCACAAAAGGCATGTATAATATTGGAGTTCCGATCATAAGTAAAAAGAGAAGCAAATACATCATCAGAAATACAAGCATTGTTTAGACTTTGCCCATTTTTGCTTAAGACATCTTCTGTCCATTCCAGTATCCCGGAATGCAGTGATATTCACCTTCAAGCACAATGTTGTCTCCCCAACGTAGTTCCTCTAGAATCATGCGGCGACCTAAATTTGAAAGAGTGATCGCGATGTTTGTACGTTAAGGATTTGGTTTCTCAAGATACCACGCTTTTGAGGCTTTATTAGATTTGTGATCGTATTCGGATGTCCAACTTCTCATATGAAGCGTGTTCCTCAATTGTGGCCATGGATCAACATAACGACCAACAAAAGAATCCTGGACCAAAAACGTAGTCTCCATCGTACTACCCTCTGTTCCAACGATGAGATATTTGAGTTGAGAAGATGGGCAAGTATAATCCTTGAAGAAAACCATTGTCCAAACTGCAAAAAAAAATGTTAATATTTACTTATGGTGATGCACGAAAGAAGATAAAACTTGAAAAAAAGGGTAGTTAAGAGGGCAAATAATTTAAGCATTAGGGATCTTGAAAAAGCCTCAAGTTAGTTATCTTCAAGGCGGGGACATTAAACACATCCCTTCACACCTTATGCTTAAGTATTCGGGACCTTGTAACGCATTGAGAGTAATATTTTTTTTCAAGGCAGGGACGTTAAACACAGTATTCTAGTAAAGCCTCAAGTTGGTTAAGTATTCGGGACCTTGTAATGCCTTGAGAGTAGTATTTTTTTTCAAGGCGGGGACGTTAAACACAGTATTCTAGTAAAGCCTCAAGTTGGTTAAGTATTCGGGACCTTGTAACGCCTTGAGAGTAGTATTTGTTTTTCAAGGCGGGGACGTTAAACACAGTATTCTAGTAAAACCTCAAGTTGGTTAAGTATTCAGGACCTTGTAACGCCTTGAGAGTTGTATTTTTTTCAAGGCGGGGACGTTAAACACAGTATTCTAGTAAAGCCTCAAGTTGGTTAAGTATTCGGGACCTTGTAACGCCTTCAGAGTAGTATTTTTTTCAAGGCGGGGACGTTAAACACAGTATTCTAGTAAAGCCTCAAGTTGGTTAAGTATTCGGGACCTTGTAACGCCTTCAGAGTAGTATTT
>JAJOOO010034745.1:0-16588 GCA_029582685.1 Solanum piurae
ATGAAGAGAGAGAAACTTTGAACAAAATGAATAAAATTTGATTTTTTAATTGATTAGAGTGAAATAAGGAAAATAAATATTCCTAATTAGTTTGAATCTCCTAAATTTATGCTAATTAACAATTATCATCAATGAATTCAAAAATAATTAATACACCATTATCCGTTTTTTATCTTCTTATTTTTTTCAAAATCGATTTGTTTTTCTTTTTTTTCCACTGATTTTCTACAATTAATTAAAAAAATTTAAAAAACTTTTTTTTTTATAAACTGTTACAACCTGAAATTTTTTATTCTTACAACTTGAAAGTTTAATTCTACTGCTATAACTTGAAAAAAATAGTCGTATAAATGTCATTTATACAATTTTCACTTTAAAGAAATACTATTTTATCAAATATATTTATAATTAAATCCTAAACTATCACAAGCTATTTATTAATTTTAGTCATTACTATTTTAGCTTGCTGGTTTTTGTCCATGTTGTCATAAATGTTTAGTTGGGTAATCAACATCATTTGTTCAATATTTCCAATTGGAAGTAGATAAGAAATAAAAGGTACAAACTCTCATTTTGATTTATTATTTTTATTTCTATTCAGTATATCTCTGCGGTCCGATCGCCAATTCAAATTTGCATCAGAAAGTCTTACTTTAGGGGTTAAGGAGTGTTTCACCAAAGGTCGTCGACTTCATACCTAAAACTCAAACTTGAGACTTATAATTAAAGATGAATGAACACTTATTACTTCACCGCCAACCTTTTGGCGGTCCTCATGTCGATTTTTCAAGTCAAGCTGATGAATATTTAAATCTTGGAGTTTTAATTCAATTAACAAAAATAAAGTTGGTGATTGTACTAATCAGGGTAGATTAAATGGAACTTTCAAGGAACATTCGTACTGTATTTTTATTTATTTTTTAACATATTGTTTCACATTACAATTTGCTAATTATAATAATAGTAATAATTATTTGGCAGCACACCACAGTTTCTGTGATGGTCCAAGTTGGTATTTATTAGAACGAAAGTAGTCAAAATTAATAAAAGTCAACCAAAATAACAAAAGTACTATGATACGATCACCAAATAATATCATAATATAATTCTATGTATTATTATAATAATACCTCTTAGATATTAATACATCATGCCCGCCATCGATCCTCCCCTACCCCTAGTGGTGTTATGGAATTGAACTTCTTTTTGCAGTCAATTATCGATATTTGATGGATAAAGTTATTCGATATTTATATTGGTAGGAAGGTAATAAAAATCCATAAATTAAAATTAGTCAAGGTGTACACAAACTGATTCAGATACCATATATATATTTGGGTAGCTTACAATTCAGAAGTAAACCATTTTTTTATCGAAATGTTCCTCATTCCACGAAATACGATAAACATCAAATATTGAATTGTTGGTTTTTTTTATTTTTAAAAAAAGTACTTCGTGGAAATAGAAATGAAAAATAGTAAGATCCATATTTTAAACTCTGCATGTTTTCTCAGTCGAGCACTTGCACGAAATTTCTCTAGTATAATTTACCGTTCTTATATAATTTACAGGCTATTAAACTAGAGCTTTCCTTGCGCGCACTAAAGAATAGCGACTATTGATTTTCATAATAGGATTAATGGGCTTAGGTCCATATTTATTGATGGTTCACCTAATTCAATTTTCTTGGGCCAAGTGTGTGGCCCATATCAAAATATTACCAACTTTGTTATCTCTATTTGAGCCTAAAACATTCTCTTTTTTCTTGGACTAACCCAAAATAGTTTCTCTCTTATATTTCTGTTGAAGTTTGGCATATTTGCCTTTTTCCTTTTGGAATTTTACTTTACTATGGTGCTATATATTACATTCAAATAACCATATGTTATTTTTACTCATGGTACTATACATTACATTCAAATAACCACATATTCTTTTTACTCATCAAAATAATGTTTCTACAACAAACTAGATTGTCAAAAAGAGATACACTTATAATTATCTTAAATTCATGATTCCAGCTCATGACACATCTTATCTGCTTTGGCCCAACATAATTAACATAATTGTCCCTTGTGTATGCGGTATGTGTTCATTGACCCCAAAAGCGTACGTTCGTGCTATGTACACTTATTTTGTGTCTTATAAAACTCTTTACTTTCTTCTCCGATTTCATTGAAGGACACATCAAAGGTATCATGTGCACCCCAACCTTTTTAGAAGCTTGTCAGTCCTCCCTCTGACCCACCCTCATTAGTCATCGATTTGTCCTTCATTATAGGCATCATACACTTGACCTTTTTAGAAGCTTGTCAGTCCTTTTCTCCGACTCACCCTCATTAGTCGTCGATTTGTCCTCCATCATAGGCATCATACACTTCACTCATGGACTTAACGTCCTTGCTGAGATTTACTCCACTTCTGGCACCATATTTGTCACGGTCCAAGCTAACACTATCAACCAAAAAAGGAGCGTGTGGATATGAAAGGTTAATGAATAAAAAAATAGAAAAAACAGATATTGACATGGCAAATCATGTTATGTCACAATTATAATTAGCAAAATTTGTAAGAGGTGATCAAATATGGATTCCGACATGATCCAAGAACAAAGCACAAAAAGAAAAAAAAAATTGAACCACAACATGTGCTACCTTTTATTTATGTCTAGTGCCTATCTTTTAAATATATGTCAACTCTTTTGTCTTCTATCTATGTCTGCATTTCTAACATTATATTTGATGTGAGGTAAAAACCTGTTTATTATGCTGCTTCATTATATTGTTATTTCTAAATATAATTCAATTGTTCTATTCTGATTTGACATAGAATTTAAGAAAGTAAAAAGATTTTTGAATCTTACGATTTTAAATATGTCATATGGAAAGTTATAATTAAAGAATTGTCACCCGACCAATTTATGTTAAGTATATACACTTACCTCCAATTATTTATTTTTTAAAAAATTAACTATCAGGTGTTCAATATTTAAATGTTCGATTAATTTAAATTCATGCAAAATAAATCCACTAAGGAGGGGAAACACTTAATTCCCACATAACATGTTTTTCAATTTCAGTACTCGACCTCTGATTTAGTTATCGTTTGATCATAGATTTTGAATATTTATCTTTTCATATCCGTTTAATCATGAAATTTGATCTTCAAATATTTTCAAGTTCTCACAGACGGAGTTAAACTAGATTTTGGGTTTTAGCGACTTCCACTCACAAACTTCAATTTTTTTCCAAGTAAAACGCATGTTCTAATTAACACAACTTCAAATTTCAAAAATAACAACTTCAAAAACACAATTTTTAAAATTTCAACTTCATTATTTATGACCAAACAATGACATATATAATCACCTAGATGTTTTGGTTGATTTGGCATGCCTCTACCTGTAGGTAGAGAGAGTTGTCAAAAAGGGTTCGCCCAAGTCTCGCGGGCCAAGAAATTTGATGGGCTAGGGCGGACTGAAAATGTTCAACTAAATCCAACCCTAGAAGGGCCCCAAGCTGGGGCGGGCTAGCCATTCTTTTTCTCATATTTTAATTTTTTTTTCTTTTCAAACTTAAAATTATATAACATTAAGAAAATGAGAAAATTTTCAAATCAAATGTGCCAAACAATAGTGTTGTTTCAATATAACACTAGCAAAAACTCTAGTGTGATTAGCATGTATCTAGAATACTAGATATGCGAGATACACATATTTGGTGTGATGTATCTCAGATACGCGAGCGAGATAAGAGAGTGACGAGCGATATGGGAGGGAGGCTAGGGTGCGAGATATGTCTATGTATCCTAGATACGTGCGAATCCACTTGGATAGATTGTATCTAGAACAAATTACACCTAATTTTGAGTCCATGTATCCCGAGATATATGTATATGGACGCACCAAAATCTGGTAAAATTTGTAATATTACAACAAAGTGTGCATCTAAGTAATTAACTCATACACTAGTAGATTTCTGTAAGTTACCCTTAAATAAATAGTTTTAGCCCATGGACCGACCCCAACCCGGCCTCGATCAAGCCTCAAGGGCTAAGGGCTTATATGGATCGGGCTTATAAGCCCTAATTTTAAATGTGCTTGAAAAATCTTATCCCAATCCTACTCTAATAACAAGTTGGGTTGGGCCGACCATATGGCATAAGCGCATTTTGAAGGCTCTACCTATAGAGATGACAATTGGAGCGGGGCGAGACGAGATACTTGGTTAGTTGGTTTACTAGTGAAGTTCACTAAATATTCCAACCATAGTGTCAAAAACTAATTATTATATTTTTTGTAATTTGGATGATTTTAAAGTAATTAAAGAGACAATTAATTTAGTGATCCTTTTTGTTTCCAAGACCAAATTATAATCCTCCTATCTTGTCAACTTATATTATGAATGAAAGTTGTGAAAAATAAAAAAAGGTGAACGACATTAGTGGAGAAGCCAGGCTATAAAGCAACTCATAAAATCAATTTTTTTTCCTCTTTTTATTTGTTGCTTTCCCATACAACATGCAGTCTCTTCTTTGCCCAAAAAAATAAAGTAAATAAAACTAATTACAAAATGTATTTTGTTTCTATTTGCTAGTGGTTAACCAACTCAGGACCCATATATTCGACAAAAAGTTCACTCTGATGTGTTCATTTATAAATAATTTAGGGAAAAGAGTCTAATTTTTTTTTTAACTTGGGCCGAAATTGTTGTTACGATATCAAACTTTATGGAGGACCTTTTACCCTCCTGAACTATTCAATAGTGTATTTCAAAGGTGTATATGTGCACACGTGCACGTTACTATTTATAATGATGCAATATTTATGATGTCCACATGGACACATATATACCTTTAAAATACACTATTAAATAATGCAGGGGTAAAAGGTCCTTTTCAAAGTTCGATATTGTTACAACAATTTCGGTCAAAGTTCAGATATATTTCAGACCTTTTTCCCAATAATTTATTTATTATAAAGTTTAAATCTTGTACATCATCATATATGGTCTATATATTTATCACGTCATTCAAAGAATAATTATAGACCAAAAAACATGAAATTTGATAGGCTTAAAAGATATATTAGTAATCGTTACAACGTATGTAAAAATTATTTACACGAATGATGTGTATTAATTAAACTATTTATTATTCGACAGAACATGACACAACTTTATATTATCGAGGATATGACTCTAGATAGAAAGGAGTGGAGGTCGTGTATTAGTGTAGACAACTGGTAGGGGTGAAGGGGTATACTACGTCTTATCGTGCGTAGGTTTAGACTTGTCAGTACTTGTCGTGTATTAGTCATACCCTTATAGTTTGTCATATAATGTGTATTATGTTTTGATTATCACACTCTTTTGATGTTGTTATTGTTTCTTCTTGTATGCTTTATATTGTTTTTCTTATTATTGACTATGTTTTTTTCCCATTGTTTCTTCTCCTTTTATTTGGATTTGATTCACTTAATGAGCCGAGAGTCTTTCATAAACAGTCTCTTTACCTCCTTAAGATAGTGGTACGATTTGTGTACACTCTACCTTCACAGACCCCACAGTGAAATTCTGCTGAATATATTGTTGTTGTATTATATTATCTGTAATATATATAGTAAGAAATATGTAGAAGAGTAGCAGTTCATGAACAGTTGTAAATTATATTATTATATCATTTATAATATTTTAAGGACTCAATCATTAAAAGGTCCGGGAAATTTGGGTTGTTATGGCTGTACGGTATTTTCCATTTTTTCCCCTTTCTAAATAATAAATATAATTGGTACTATTTATTTTAAGTGCGATCCAACTAAAAAGGGAATTTAATTCATATGGAAAAGTTTGAAAAAAGTCATAATGATGAAAAGAAAAAAAGATCTAATTTTTCTTGACTACATGCTATTTTTTTGGGCATTGTTAAGGTGGAAAAATGGTATTATATAATAAAATCATACTTAGAAGAAATTAAGACGTATATTCGTTGCTCATTATTACCAGACAATATATCAATTATTCATAAATTTTATGTGGAAAAAATAATTTATATTTATATTTGGATTTCTCCTTTTGGTCTGCTTAACCTTATCATGTAGGTTCCGTATGAATTGGACGATTTTATTTGGCTAAATATCTAGCGATAAACTTCATGTTTGTTCATTTCAACAAATTTAAACTCTATATCATCAATTCTATTTTTTAAAATAAGTTTATTTATGTGATATAAGACTTGTATCGATTTTTTTAAAAACTTATTATGTTATAATTTTTTGATTTGGAGTGTTCAACTGTCTATCCTTTATCGTATATGGCTACACAACTACCTCCAAGGTTCTTATTGACAATGTTAGCAACAATTGACTCATTATTTTTTTGATAACCAAGAAGCCGATCCGTCTACCTGCGACCTAAGCCACAAATCCTCCACCTTTTTGCCACTTGAGCTAAGCCTTGGGGGCATTGACTCATTATTTATCTACTATTATAAGTTTTGTGCATCGTCAGTAGACATAACTCGTAAACTACTAGGCAATTTCTAGGTCACACAATGTTTAATCCTAGTCACATCAAAAAAAACATTTCACATCATGTATGAATGTTTTCCAATAAAAAGGCTATTACTCACCTTATAAGAGTAGGAATTAGGATAATATTCCTTTGGACAATTTTTATAGGCTTTTGGACATTTGCATGATTTTAGCCTAGACAAAAACAAGACAACAACTATTTCATTACAACCCTCACCAACAAAAAGAGATAATAAAGTAACATTATTAATATCCACGTCACAACAGTTCTTAGATTCCATTGCCCCCTTTTATTTTTTTAATAAAAAATAGTATTAATATTTTTATAACAAATATTCCTTCAAAACTTCTCTATATAAACTACTACCATAGTCCAAACTAATTCGTTGAGCCATCGATTATTATTATTTTCTAATATAATCATCAATAATGATCACCTCATACCCCTCCGCCGCCGCCACCACCGCCACCATTACCACCGTTGATTGCGAGAAACAAGTCCGTTCGTGGCGACTCCTCCGCTCTCTAGTGGAGTTACTCATCCCTAGTTGTTACTGTACGTTTGTTGAACCTACAGAACCTGTACTGAGTAAAAAACCTGTTTCATCTTTCAACTATCATAGGCCATCATTTACCTCGAACACAACAAATATCACGGGTACCATTTTCGGGTATCGTAAAGGAAAAGTCAATTTTTGTATCCAAACAAACCCTAATTCCTCTACCCCGCTTCTTCTCCTTGAACTCGCGGTTTCTACTTCTACCCTAGCACATGAAATGCGTGGAGGGATACTAAGAATCGCGCTTGAAAGTTCCAATAATGGTGGTGGAAGTGGAAATAATGAAAATTCTTCCCTTCTGTCTATGCCTGTATGGACGATGTATTGTAATGGAAAAAAAGTAGGGTTCGCGGTTAAGAAAAAACCTACAAAATCCGATTTACAAGTGTTGAATCAAATGGAAAGTGTAGTTGTGGGTGCTGGCACTGTTCACGGTGAAGAAATTAGCCGCGACGATGATATAATGTACCTTAGAGGAAAATTTGAGAGGGTTCATGGATCTTCAGACTCAGAGTCATTTCATTTAATCGATCCTGAAGGAAGTATGGGGCAACAACAATTGAGCATTTTCTTTCTCCGCTCACGTTCTAGCTAAAGCTGATTGTGATGTTTGAACCAACTTGAGCAACGTGCAATTTTTTGCTAATTTTTTGCTAATTTTTTTTTTCCTCCTAGGTTATGAGTTTTGTACTTTGGTGTTGCCATGCAACACCCCATGTGTTTTTCGAGCTGTGTTTTTTGGCATGGTTTTTTTTTTATATCCCTTATAGGGATATTTAATTTGTCATGGGGTGTGTATGTTGCAATTACCAAAGATAAATATTTGTAAAAATGTAATTAATGGAGGACCATTTTAGTTTATATATTTTCCTTTTTATTTCATTAATATCTTGATTAATTTTTTAAATTGTTACACAAAATAGATGTCATAATTTGCTCAAAATTTGGTGGGAATTAATGTCCATTTGAATATTAAGGACTTCAAGATTTACCCAAGTAATATAACTGTTCATAAATATAACAAAGTTAAATTACATTGATCGAATAAAACTCTTTTACATCGTTATTAATGTATGCAACAAGTTAAATCCAAAAGCAAAAAAACAAATGTTGAATTCTTATTGGAATAGTGAACGTTCATGCACGCAGTGTAAAGCTTGCTAGTTGTTTTTTTTGCTAAGTTGTCGCGATAAATTTTAGATTTTAGAAAAGACAGGTAATGTAAAATCAAAATTTTGAATTTATATGTTTTAAATTTATTTTTTTAAAAAATAATTATTACATTTTAGATAAATTGTTTATACATATTACGTGAATTTTTAACATAAACATAAGATATGGACTAACGTTCTAAACTTGTAAATATAAGTAGTGTACGTAAAATTTTTGGACTATCGAGTTAACTTGACCTACAACAACAAATAATTAATAATCTATTATAATGCGATGAACTTAATTTTGGATCCATAGGATAACCCGCAATCGCTATATCTTCTGCCACAACCTCAACACTCTATGGTGAGCACTTTGTGCGCACTGAATAAATCCTCTACCGTGTAAAATTTGATAGTGTAAAATTTTCTGATATTTTATATAGCCGACATCTTATTAATTTGTGATTATCATAAGAGAATAAAATCTGATTATGCTGCGATTAATTAGTACATATTTGACATGGCAAAAATATGACCAACTACCAAATTATCCTAAGATCCTTTTTCATATCTACAGATCAAATATATTAATTAGTGATAGCTAATTAACTTATGTAGTTCCAGTGGTAGAAATCATATATGATAAACAAAAAAGAATATAGACATGTTATGAGAACAAAATGAAGAATAAAGATCAATGTTTGGGTGGCTGAAATATTTGAAACAATTAATTTAACTAATCTTGTAAAATTCGTAAAATTAATACATCTCATATGCATGGATAATGTGTCACTTATGACACACTAATGGTAATAATAAATATGGATATTTATAATCAATAATAATATTCTATATAAATATCCTTAAAGACTTTAACGATTCTGAATACAATGACATCAACTCAATTGTCGTTAAGTATTTCTGCTGCAATATAAATGAAAATCTATTGCCACTAAATGTCTTATTTGTGTAGTGATGGACGACGAGTCGTCACAGAGAAAAAGGGTAGATTTTTAGATTGATAAGCTTTTGAATAAGGAGTACACGTGACATCTTAGACGTATCTCACATCAGAAAGCAAGAGAAAATTGAAGATTTTTTTAAAATTATACTACAAGTTCACATGGTATTCACCATATACACTTTTAAACTCAATGATAGCATAGCACAAGGAACAATTTCATGAGGTCGTTCACTTTGGGCTTGGATCGTGACAGTCTAACAGATAATGTAAAGAAGTTTTACATTATTTGGATTACTAATTTCACTTGTTATGAATAATTATGAATTTTATATATTTTAGGTGATTTGATAGTATAAATATTTTTACGATTTTTCGACCAAAAAAAAGAGTGAAAGGATGTGATATAATGTTGGGATAGTGCTTCTCTGATTTGTTTTTTGTATTTTTATTTTTATGAGCTGTTTTGATTCCTTTTGTCGTTAAAATAAAATAAAAAAAGCAAAAAAAAAAAGAGAGTAAAAAGTTAGATTTGTCATATAGGAAGAGGGATGCATATGCTCATATATATTCAATCATTTTGGTCAATAATTTCTTCTTTTTTTCATTGTTTAATTTGCTTTTTCCCCTTCCTTTAATTAAATCTTTTAATAGTATATATGTTAATTGGTTAATAGACATAACACGTACGATCTTTTCTCTATTTATTTAGGTAAATAAAAAAATATTAGTATATATAATTGGGAGAATAAAATTGAGGCTACAAATTAAAGAAGGAAATGTTAGTTGAAAAGATCAAGATATTGTATTATAGTTCTATTGGTTAAATATTTAGAATATATTTTGTTTTAAATATTTAAGGGGGTCCCTTTTCCCCCCCCTAAATTATCTTGAAAAAATGACAAGAATTACTCGAGAAAAGTTATTTTATGTTATATATCTATAATTAAGTGCACAATAAATTCAGTAGATAATGAATTCACCTCTCTACCCTTTTCGACTTAAAAATAACAGACTTTTAATTCTCCACATGCTAGATTTAAACTCGTGATGTATGTTCTCTTGCGTTTGAATGCATTTAGCTGACATGTTATGTGTTGTGCTCTTATATCTTAATCAAATTCTTTGGGGCGAACAAAGACAAGATTGTTGAGTAGAGACCAATGCAAATATATACTTATCAACATTTTAAAAAAACTTGTATAACGTAACATGACTAACTTGCACACACCTCAATTGATCCCGTCCTTCAAGAAATTGTTGTAGGCTTGTAGCTTTTATATATAATGTCAAGTCATATTGGTGCATGTAACACATGAAAGCTTAAAAGGCGAACAATGTATTTCTCATATTTTTGGCAAATGAATACAACAACATATCTAGTGTATAGTGCTCTGGACGTTGAAAGAATTTACGATATCTTTTCTCATATATATTTGGCGAATCAATGAACATTCTTATCGAGTTTTACAATATCCTATCGCGTTGTATGTGTATGCTCACCTCCATATTTGAAAAAATAGTTGGAGCTGAAGGTAGACTATCCCGCGAAGAATAGTTGTTTCTCAACTCCATCATTCATACCGCTGGATTCAAAAGACTTCTTTGGTTCTTCTAATGCATAAAGCTCCAAATGCATGCCAATCCAAGCAACAATACAACTCTAGATATCATCTTCCTTGGTGAAGTACTTGCATACATACCTTCTCGAACAAGTAAAAACGGAGAAATTACGAAGATAAAAGGCACTAATCTTCTTAATAACCCGAAAACGCCTCTTGTAATCCTAGTTGTACATGCTTATACAGGGGTGGAGCTTTGGTCAAAATCCTGTATTTGTGTTTAAAAATCCATTTAAGACGTATAAATAATTTATCCAGAATCCAATAAGTCATGTTTTCTAGCATCTCTAGAACTCATAAACGCAAAATCCTAGCTCTGCCTCTATGCTTAACTTACACATTGAGAAGTAGATGTTTTCGATTAGGCTGAGCCAATGAGGCAATTAGTAAGGTTAGTTTTATACCTGGTTGCAGTTGAAGATAATTGTTCCGAATACTCCACTCGAAATCCCAGTGCTGTTTTTCGCACTTTAGTGTCCAGTAAGACCATCCAAAAGAGGCTGCATTGTATATATCTAACTGAACTCTTCCGAAATCCTGGTAATCTGCTAACGAGCCATTAGTCACGTTCCATTCGTTCACCCACTCACCTGAAATCGGTTAAATTCATGTCAAGATATCACAATTCCGAAATGTGGCATTTGAAAATTGGTCCTAGTTCACTAAACCAAAGGCGTTGCGAAAGGAAAGAAAGGATATATTACCAACAAACACCAATGGTCCGTTGGCGCTATTCAAAGCCTGTATTTGAGATTGTCTGTTTTTGTATAGAAATTGAATGTTCTCCGACGAGGTCAGTTTATCAAAGTATCTGTCAAAGAGATTGTAGTAGTGCAAATCAACTACTGTGTTTGATGAGCCTATGTTAGCTTGATAAAGTTCAAATGGATCTGCATTTCCGATTCTTTGGCAAAATATCACGTAGGCTGTTGAAGAATATTTTCGAACAATTTGGTATCCCTGTTTATAAAAAGGCACCAGAATATCCAGTGAGACATCTGCAGCAGATGGCTCGTTTAGAAGCTCGATTCCCAGCAAGGCAGGATGCACAGCATACCTATGAATGTTCATGAGTTATAATACATTTAAAGAAAATATTGAAAGAAAAAAGTGAATGTTATGAACGCAAATGAGATGAGGATGCTTAGATAGATGTGTGAGCACACTAGGAGAGACAAGATTAGGAATGAAGATATATGAGGCAAGGTGGGAGTAGCCTCAGTGGTGGACAAGATGCGGGAAAATTCAAGCAAATATGTATGCAAAATCATGGCAATGACTAATGCTCATGGCAAAGCACGGTTGATAGATTCGTAAAGAATTCGTAAAATCTACCTGGAAGCTAAGAACTCTATAGCATCCAATGTTTGCGAGATGTATTTTGGAGATGTCTGCCAGTTTACTGTGCCATCTCTACTGGCACTATGTTCCATCCCATTTTGGGAACCAGGGGCAGCGTGAAGGTCGATTATGCACTTAATGTTATAAGCTCTGCGAATAGAAAGAGATCAAATGGCTGAAAGAAGGGAAGAAATCGTAGAAGAGTATAATGAAAGAGGAGAAATCAAGACCTACTGCGCCCACGAGAATGCATTATCAAGAGCTTCTAAGCTTCCACCAATAAAAGGAGCTGGAGGATTTGAATCGAAAGCTATCCACCAGCCAACAGGAATCCTAACTGTATTTATTCCGTGTCTGTACAAGAAATCGAAGTCATCTACAGTGATGAAACTATTCCTATGCTTCTGCAACATACAAAAACGGAGAGAAATACAATGAACTTGCGTCTCACTTACATCCGATAAATAAGTGAACTAAAAGCAATAAACGTGATCAATTTACCTTAAGAACGTCTTTTGCCTTGTTATGCCCATATCCATTAGCAAGCTGGTAATCCCCTTGCAACTTTGCCACAAACATCATCTCAAATGTGGCTGGATTATCATCCCAACCTGGCGTCCCCGGAAAGTCTGCTGTGAGAACATTATTATTCGAGGCCTAAATGAATGAGGTAGAACACAATTACAGCAGTTCTAGTAGAACTCTTGATAGACATGAATGTCAGCATGACAACATACTAAAGCTGGTGCACAAGAATACATATTAGCTTAAAGAAAAATAAAATCAGAACACTGAAATCACATTATCTTGACCATCCATAGGACTACACCTCTAACAACAATCATGTGTGCGAGTTGTCTACCTGAACAATCACCAACTATTTATCAAAACACACCTCAACTATCCATCGTTCCCTTTTCCTACCTGAAATATAACAATCATTCAAGTGTGTTTTGGGAACAATTGATAGTTGAGGTGTGTTTTGATAAATGTTGGTATCAAGTCAGGTATGAAATTCGCACACCTGGTAATTTAGGTATGAAACTCAAAAAACCGAGGTACTTTAGGTATGTTTGTGACCCTTCACTCATGTACATATTATATAAACCACGAAAAAGGCATAGAATTTTCTTATATCAAATATGCTTAATGTATCCCACAATAGAGACTGACAGAGAAACAAAGAAAAAATGAAGATGTGTTATCAAATGAATTCTGTAGTTGCAAGAAGTGCTTCTGCCAAATGCAAAAGTAAAAGAAATGAGAAATTACTTGTATATAAGTTCCACTTTTCAGTTTGATGTGAACTCTATTATTGAAGTTCCTTTCGAGATAGAATGTTTCTGAATCCGAGGGAGACTCTGCTGTTGCCGTCACACTATCTCCATCACCACTGCATGTTAGAAATTGCCCTTCAGAAGTTCGAAACTGAAATACTGACTCAGAAACCCTCCACAACTGTTAAAAAATAAGCAAATTAATCAGGTACTATTCTCAAAATCAACAATTTCTAGCTTAAACTCTACTAAAAAGAATCTCTTTTCATCATATGAACTTTAAAGTATGAAGTTCCATAATTGATTTTTAGTGAACTTCAACGCAAATTTCTCTTGAAGCAACAATGTGTTGGTCTAGTCACTGCCTGAGCCACAAAGGACTATCCCCAGACTCCACTTATGGGATTACACTGGCTGTGTTGTTATTGTTGTTAACAAATCCCAATTTCGCTTCTTGCAAATACATTCCCTCCATTACAACATCGAAACTAATTGGGAATCTAACTGGAAGAGGAACATATTCATATAGGAGGTCAAATATATGAACCAGAGAGCTGACATAAGGGAGCCAATATGAAGAAATTCTGGAAGTTACAAAGGAACTCATATAGGTTTGAGGGTGCGAATTGAACTCTATAAGATTGAATCTCCTGTTGTTCCACATTAGTTTAGTTGATAGATCGATCAATTGGACGTAGGTTCGAATCCTACTAGTAGAGATTTGATTGATTCTGAATTAAAGAACTTATAAATTTAGGTTACTACAAATTTAGGTATACAACAACATACACAATGTAATCCCACAAGTCCGGTTCAGAGAGGATAGAGTCTATGCAGACCTTACCCCTACCTCCTAAAGATAGAGAGGTTGTTTCCAATAGACCCTCGGCTTAAAATAAAGCATATTCAAGAAATTTGAAAAAAGGATAGTATATATTAACAATAAACGATACGATCAACCGAGAGAGACTAAAAGATAGCAACAAAGCAATTTGACAATGCATTATACCTTGAATGTTTCCCATTCTAATGGATTATCTCTATCCACAGACACATTCATTCCTCCACCATTCTGTGCAGAAATATACTTTTGTAATGTCACAGATTTTAATTGCACCTGTGTTCCATCCTGCATTGCCAAAAAGCTCAAAACTTTTCAATCTAAATAGAAATTTAACAAAATTCCGAGAGTTGATTTCTCCGACAATCACTCAACTAATACTAGTTATTATCTCAGCAAGTCACATTTAACTTTACGAGGTAATAACTACTAGTCCAGTGACCATAAGAGAAATCAACTCGATTCTAAAGCATAAAGAGAACCAATACATACAAGCATATCTCCATTGGGTATATCATCAAAAAGAGAAGGCTTTATCCATCCCTCTACAACTAACCATCCACCCAAGTTCACAGCTCTTACTCTTGCATTTCCATGTAACCCCTCCACTAAAATTCCCCAAAAAAAAACACACACATTATCTAATGTAACAAAATACATTGTTCAGAATCTTGAAAAAACACAAAAACAAGAAAAAAGGCCAAACCTGAATGCCCAACAGAGAAGATAAGCCAACAACAGAGCAAGAAAGCAGAGACCCATATGGAGAAAAGTAGTTCCATGGAGAAAACAACCAAAAATCACATCATAGAAGCAAAATTATTAAACCCCAGAAAGTAAAAAAGCATTCTTGCAATGAAAGAAGAGAAAAAATGAGTAAAAAACACTCAAAACCATTTAAAAATCCCTTCTTTTTCACTGAAAGAGAAGAATCTGAGTAATACCTTTCTTTTCACTCAATCAATTCCAAAAAAGAGAACGTTTTTGAAATTATAGAGATTTAATTGGATCAGAAAATCTGTATTCAGACAAGGACAAAACCAACAGTTTTTTTTAATGAAAAATCACTGAAATAAATGTACAGCAGAATAAAAGAACCAATCTTTTTTTGTTACGGATTAGTTTGAGTGCACCTCGATTAAATTTGTCAGATACAACATATCAATACAAATTTAAAATTCGTATTAAGTGAGAATTGATCTTAAGTTCAATAGTAAATAATAATTAAACAACACAATTATGATTGTAAACATTTGAGTTGACAATCGTACGTCCAAATCAAATGACAAATTGATGCAAGTTGACAATCGATATTTTTAATTATATAAACTATAATCGATGATACAACATTGCGATTCTATTTGGGCCTGAAAAAACTTGTTGGGGGCCCAAGTCAAGCAACCAAATATATGGGCTTGAGCATACCCTCCCTAACCAAGTCATGTTAGTCCAATAACAAAGTCAGCCCAATATCAAATATTAGTTCCTTTCTTCGTACACTTCTTTTCTTTTTGGGTTTTTCATTCGATGTCCGGTATCTGTATTGTAGTCTGACTAATTCGGATGTGCGCAAGATAGGGCTCTATTTGGAAGGTAGCGCTCCCTACCAAGGATTTTTCCATACTCATAGCTTGAACCCGAAACATCTAGTTAAAGAAGGAATAACCTCATCCACTGCACCACATTCTTTATAACATTAGATCAAAGTTCATTTTAGATATAGAACCAAAAAAGTCATAGTTCAAATCATATCATCTCCGACGGGAGGTGTCAAAATGGGTTGAGTTGATAAATAAGGTTAATTGAGCTTAAATATTGTGTCAAAATGGGTGAAGCATTGATCATAGTCCAACTCGCTCAACTCTCACTAAGTTTTAATTTGTTTCATTATCTAATTAACTTTTTTCTTAGATTGGTTGAATTGAACGGGTCAAACATAGTTAATAAATTTGTGGGGTCATTCGAATTATATTTTTATGGGCTAAAATATTTTGCACCCCCATATCCAAGCATAAAAGGAAAAGGAGTTTTTTTTTCATTAGGTGTCCAATATGTGCTTTGGGGGCTGATTAATTCAGATTCACATAGAAAAGTCTCATTTTGAGGTGTAAGGCGCTCCTCGCTAAAGACAATTCCATACCCATGATTCAAAGTTAAGACATGTAATTAAGGATAGAGAAATACATACCACCATAAGCTACATGAGTTGATCTAATTGAATAATAAAGGGAAAAAGATCTGAAAAATATATGAACTTTGACCAAAATTGTTTTAACAATATCGAACTTTGGAAAGGACCTTTT
>JAJOOO010034746.1:0-14889 GCA_029582685.1 Solanum piurae
AGGGTTGGCAAAAAAAAATTAAAATTTTTATTTTTCCGGAAAAAAAAAGAAGCTTTATTTTTTAAAAAAATGGGAGTGGGGGCAGGTGGGGGTGGCGGGTAAGGGGGAGGTGGGGTGGCGGAGGGGTAAAAAAAAAAATTTGGAAACATAATATTTTTTTGAAAAACAAAAAAAATTAGGGGTAGGTTGGGTGGAAGGTGGGGGGTAGGGGTAGGGGGTGGCGGGGTGGGTGGTAGGGTTGGCAAAAAAATATTTTATTTTTCCGAAAAAAAAGTTTTTTAAAATTTTTTTTGGGGGTGGCAGGTGGTGTAGGGGTTGTCAATTATTTTTTTTACAAAAAAGGCTTTTTTTAAAAAAAAATTGGGGGTGGAGGGTGGGGGGTACAGAGATGGGGTGGTAGGGGTAGGGTGGGATGGTAGGGGTTGAGGTATTAACAACTTAGCTTTGATTTATTATTTTTTGGTTTTAAGAGATTAAAGTGGGTTACAACCATTTTACCCAAACCATATTAGATCAAATCCATATTTACCCATATTTTATATGGGTGGATTGTGATCCAATCCATTTTCACTCAATCCATCCAAATCCGATCCAAACCACCCATTTGTCACCCCTAATCATTGGTTGGGGCCACCCATCGGTAGCAAACGTTATTTGATTCTCTATCAAGATCGTAGGAGCTTTGATATCATGTTAAAAATATAGATGCAAAATCGAAGAATAAGAGACTTTTGGGAGAAATTTCCTCTTCTTTCTTATTTCTTCTTATTCATACATCACAATATCACCTCCTTTTATAGCCTAGATTTGATTTCTTTTTTCCTAACAGAACTACAATAAAGTTCTTCATGTCCCAATAGGACTAGCAGTTTGTTTGGTTGGGAACAAATTATCCAGGATTAATTATCCTGGGATAACTTATCCCATATACATATCCCACATGTATATGGGATAACTTATTCCATCACTATGGTGTAAATGATGGGATAAGTTATCCCAAACATGGCAACCAAACAAGACACCAAATTAGGACTTATTTTTCCACACCAAACGACCCCTTAACTTCATCAACTTAGAAGGAAATTTTAAGTGTTGGTATATAGGTCAGAGCAACACTAAGTGGGAGGGAAATTTTAAGCGATAGAGAGTTGAGTTGATTATAGAAAGGTCGAGACTCGACATGTGGGAGGTATATTAGCTAGTAAAGAAAACTAGGCTTGGTCTCAGACAATTATTCCAATAAGAAATCATGCAATCTTGGCATATAATAATACTAAGTGAAGTCATAATTTCAATTACCACAACCTAGCAACATGGAGAAAGGGGAAGTGCTTATTTCAGATTATTAAATAATCATTAAGTGCACGTTTTTACACTAGCAAAAAGAATTGCTAGTAATTCATTTTCAGAAACCAATCCAATTTCACTTTGGATGACATCAAGTTAATTAACTTGTGCAATTCCTTGGAATGTCAAACTGAGATCAGGAATACCAATACTAGTAAAATAGCATTTCAATTTCATCTGAAACGTTCGACATGAGTTGAAAACTTGATATGAGTCAAACCAGTTTCCTAGCCGTTCCGACAACGACATGACCGCCATTTTTTAAAATTGATTCTCAACAAATAAAATGTACAGAACTGCATTTATGACTTTTGACATGCAACTCCATATGACAAGGGAGAGATAACCTACTAGGTAAAAAGGGCCACTTGCCTGCTGGGATTGGAGACTTGAGATTGGAGAATGGAGTTTACCATATCATGCGGTCTTACACGAGTTGCAATACAACGAAATCCTCAATTTCTTCACTTCAACATAAAGCTGAATATTCTATGAATAACCAACTAGAGGCGACCCCCAAAAATCCAAATTTTGAACTCATAATAGGCTCTGTTTGGGAACTTAAGAATCGTGATCAAACTAAACTAATTGAGTTTGTTGATGCATTTTCTAATGGAGGCAATCCCCAATCGTCTGGGCTGAAATCAAGTAAAGAATTCAAAACCTGATCAGCGACTTGATGATATGAACTATCCAACCTTGCATCTGGAACCATAACTACTGACCTGCATGCAGTAACATATATCCCAAGTCAATAGATGATAGCGCAATCAGAGCTTTATACATTTTCCTATGACGACTGTATATCTGTATCTTCACTTTTCTCATAAGAACATTAATGCAATGGATGGTGGGGTAAAAGAGACCAAAATGCAACCAGGTGATCTTCTATATCAATGACAATGGAAATCCCAATGCCATTTCAGGACCCACTTGGCATACGTTGTTACATCTACCAGAAGAAACCTTTATCAACGAACAGAACTTTGGGGATTTTAGTAGCTAAAGCATGTTATTGGCGTTTAATCATCCCTCATAAGACCCAAAAATGCAGTAATAATAGAAGCAAACAAAAATGAGGAAGTTCAAAACTCATGATAACGGCTAACATTCCAGACTGAACACATCTGAAGAAATTAATGTAAGGACAAATCATAGCCTCATATTGGACAAAGCAGGAAAACTATTAGGAAAACACAAGAAACCAGAGCAAACACCAAAAAGAAACCACAGGACTCTAATGATCACTACTAGCAAGAGATTTAGGTCTGCATATGTAAGGACCCAAACAAGAAATATCGTCTATCCATCACAGGCAAAACTAGGTGTTTGTGTGGGTGCCATAGAAAATTCAGGGTCCTGATAAAGTAGCAAACTGAGGCAAGTTGAGGACAGAACAATAATATGTATCTTTTAGATTATCGAATGATCCCGAAAGAAGATTATAAATCAGACAGAAAATTAGAACAGGAAGAACTTGCAATGTTGATAGGTTGAAAGAGATTCTTGAAAGTCAAGACAAAACCCCAAAATAGGAGGAAGAAGAAAGCAAGATCCTGAAGGAGTGCTCTGAGACCAAGGGCCAGACCAAAATCTTCTTGTTTTCTCAATTACTAGATGTCATCTTCAAGAGATTTACAACACCTGTGAGTTAATCAACTAATGAGTGCCAAATTGTTGAGACATAAATCTAGATGAAATATTAAAGGCAAACTATTTACATGTTGACACCAATCAGTGTAACCTTTTGCACAGGATGCCAAGTACATAAGACTGCTGTTGGAGAGCAAAATATTTATAGTAATAACTAAGACAAAAAAACCATACAGTGAAAAAAACAAAATAAAAGATATGTAGTTGTGCAAGCATTTACTGGAAAGTACAAGGAGACTTGGTAGCTAAACTCCTTAAAACCATGGAAAATGAAGTTCTATGAAGTGCAATTTCACTCAACCAAAGAGACACTTGGTTCGAAAGTAATCATGTAGTTCTCTCAAGTTATTCTATTAGAAGAAAATCAAAAAATTATCACCAGACATTAAAATTTTTGGTGATAGACTTACATTCCAGCATTCTTGGCTGCAAGGACACCAGAAGGCACATCTTCAAATACAAGAATTATCTGTGGATCTACTGGTCCACCCTGTCCATATAAAACATAAAGAATACAGCTCATAGGCATCCATGATATGTCACAATTGACTACTTAAACTGACCATGTATCTACTGTTCCATTAGCTGAAGGATCTCCATTCTAGTTTTACAAATTACACCTAACTTTCTCAGATTTGGTAACCAAAATAGTGTTAACTTAACATTATTTTTCCCTAAAGGCTTGTACATTCAGAAAAAGTAGTCTCTCACTGTACAATTTGGGGAACAGATTTTGCCTTTATGTAGTAAAACGTCCTAGAAATTTTAGATGTTATACACTCTCCGCTTCAATTCGAATGCCCGCCTTCCAATTTTAGTTTATCCCAAAATATTGTCCTTCCTAAAAAGAGAACTTCAAAAACATACTATACCATAAAAAAATCACATGGGAACCAGATTTTTCTCTTTTAAATACACCGTCTATCCCACAAAGTCTCCATGTTGAGTTTTGAATAATCAAAACACATTTTGTTCAAACATAACTTTGGATAAACTTTTATATACACAAGGATAGATACATAAAGATAGTGACAGTCCATGGAAAGAGGAAAAGACAAATAATAGTCTCTGTGTTCAAGGATAACGACGGATGGGTTGACTTAGCTTGAAAGATTCGGAGGTTTGCTGAAAACGGGAGTATACAGACTCGTGAGGCTGATAATGAAGATATGGTATTCAAGGTAGATGGAGAGTCTTTAATGCAATGTAAAAAGAACATATTCACATGCTTAACAGAAAATGTAGAAGGGAAACCAGAGATGAAGTTGAACACAAGTGACTATATCTTGGCCAGAAGAAGCTGGGAGCATCAAAGCTTGGGATTGTTGAAATGATCAATGAAATATTTCTTTTGGAATTTCCATCTGATATAGAAGTTGCCAGGGTTAAGATTGGTGAGATGGAAGGGTAGAAAATTAATCTTGTGAACCGGACCTCGCTGACATCAATGTCCGGAAAATACAAGTTCCGGTGACTCGAGATGGGTTAGGCTTAACAGTTTTCCGACACAACTCTGTGTGCCTTGATGCTGACGCTCACTTAATTAGGTTATATTGGGAAATGGAGCAAGGAAGGGGTATCATATTCCCTATGTCCCAATTTATATGACTCACTTTCCATTTCAGTCGGTCGCAGAAAGAATGACAAATTTCTATATTCAATTAAAATTTAACTAGAAAATGTCCACTTTACCCTTAATGAAATGATTTATAGTCACACAAACATTTATTACTAATTTTAGACCACAAATTTCGAAAGTCTTTCTTTCTTAACCTCCATATCAAGTCAAACTACATCACATAAATGTACATTTGTATATAGAACATTTTTATACTATTTTTGCTGATACGTTACAATATTGTGCAGCACTGTGATTAGTTGAAGTTGAAGATGGCAAGACAACTGTATAACATGCAGAGGAGGGGGATTGGATTGATATGAGCAAGTCAGATTTATAAATTCTAACTTCTGAGATGGCAAAACAATGCAACATCTTAACAAATATCATTGACTTCACTTTTTTCATTTGGAAGCTAACAATTAAAGATGACTAATGTGTTTGATCACTGCATCACCGTAAATAGCTCACAGAGCAAAATTTCTATTTCTAAAAAATAACATTATTTGAAGTTTGATATAAGAACCAAGCCAACAGAAACAGACATATCTGAAAAGTCTAGTAGGTAAATTATCAGTTAGACAATACTAAGGGAGGTCTATGTAATAGAAGATTCACCAAGAGAACGATAACCATCATAGCTGCGAGATCTCTCAGGATATACCAATCTAGAGAAACAAAAATCAGAGAATCACCTCAAATCTGTTTGCAGCTGCAAGGAATATATCAGGTGATGGCTTCCCTTGTTTAACTTCTGGATCATCACCACGAACGATATGATGCATTAGTGAAAAAAGTGCGCTGTCTTTGAGTTTTCAAATCAAAGTGCTGTGTGTGTACTGAAAAATGCATTTATATTAGTTCACTTTTTGAATCTTACTTTTTAAAACATTATCTTAGCATATGATAATTCTAACACTTCTACTTGCTATACTAATTATGCCACAAATGGTAAACTTCCTGGTGAACAAAACTAAAAGAAGATGACATACCCCGTAGCAACACAAATTGGTATCCCATTTTCATGAAGGTGATGAATCAGCCGGCTGGCCCCTATAACAGGACAGATAGTTAAAACAAGCAAAGAAATTCGTGTATACTGATCCAATTTTGCATTAAATGAAATCAAAAGATTGAAATAAACAGTATGTGGAATTTATATGCTAGTCTTCATACTTAATATCCACTCTACTTCAGAAACAATTGTTCTAAACTAACATTACTGGATGCAAAGAACTTGAAAACATAATTATTCAAGAAGTTGTTGGATAGGATTTCACAGGTAAGGAGAATATGGAATTAGATTTATGATCATGCTGTAATTCTAGTAAGAGATTGTCAAGTTGATAGGTAACCTCTTGGATAATTATGTTTTCAAGTTCTTTGCATCTAGTAATGTTAGTTTAGAATAATTGTTTCTGAAGTAGAGTG
This sequence comes from Solanum piurae, assembly GCA_029582685.1. Classification (NCBI taxonomy): domain Eukaryota; kingdom Viridiplantae; phylum Streptophyta; class Magnoliopsida; order Solanales; family Solanaceae; genus Solanum; species Solanum piurae. Next base: position 6,050 of record JAJOOO010034746.1, read on the forward strand.
GATATTAAGTATGAAAATTAGCATATATATTCTACATATTGTTCATTTCAATCTTTATGCATAGTGAACTCTCGAATGGTTAAATTTTTGCAATGAGTTAAAAGATGCACAATACACATAATGAACAGTCAAACTAATCATTTACCAATGCGATGGTAGGAGTACAATGAAACCTCTGAAAATCATTTCTCGTGTTCGCAGCAAAAGGTGTTCCATCTCTGAAGTGTATACCACAGTCCACAAGAGGGTAATGAAGGTGTATTCCTTGATATCTAGGAAATGGTATGTTCCAAGTCACTTAAGAATAAGCTTTTCTTTTCTCAAGTTTCAAGGTTTAAACTTCTTTTAGTTAACAATTCTGTTGAGGCTAGCTTGCAGCACACCTCGACTAAAAATTCCTTTGGTACCTGTTACCTCCCACTAACACAGGTGCCGGATAACTCTACCCACCAAAACATAGACAAATTGGAAGTTTCATCTAGGGTTGCCTCCGATGAGATTTGAATATTAGTTGATCAAGGTTGTTACTCCGGCTCTCAACAGCTAGGCCATCTTCCAGGGACAGTTTCAAGGCTTTAATATGCAAAATATAGCATAAATGTTATGGAGGAACCTTTTATTATTGCATCTAGAGAAGTAGAGATTAGATATCCCTGGTTATTCTTTGGATGAAGAAAGAAAACTGAGCTATTTCCATCAAGTAAAGCAAAGCCTCTCCAAAACTTTAAAAAAAAAAAGTTAAAGTTATCCTCTATTGGTAGTTCTTCGTCAAATGTCGTATAAGCTAGGCCCTATTAGCAGGCAAAGATGGAGATAAATAGTAAGGATTGAAACCCCATTAGCAGCTGGTGTATGTTCATGCAATATGGGTGTCTCATCCTTAAGAACTGGTTACTTCCTCAGCAAAATTTGGAATGTTGAAGGATAAGATCTTGCTTCAATAGAGATTCATGAGAACGTATCCACCACCTCCACCCCTCTTTTCTTTTTCAAGAATTTCGTAAATAGGATGTTTAGAATCCAACATGAATATTGAAAGGATTACCAGATATAACACAAAATGTTCCACTATCCCTGCATGTCTATTTAAAGTTACACAGAAGTTAATTCAACATCTACTGCATCAATTATACTTCCCCACAATTATACTTCCCCGATGCTTTTTGCACAAGTTATGGAGGTAAAAGTATACCTCGGAGTTGAATGCTCCAATACGGAAAGTAATAGGTAAAAAGTAGTATGATTGATCACAGATTTGTTCTGGACCTAAAATTCATCATACAACCAGAAAATTTGATCTTGTGGAGAAACTGATGTCTTACTTCACAACTTTGAGGAAACAATAGCCTAACAAAGGATTCAGTCCAATTTGGATACCTATATAGGAGGTTAACTACATAATTTATATATATGTATATTATTTTATATAATATACATATACATTACGATATCTATCCATGTATATAATATGCAAATCGGAACTCTATTTTAAAGGGAAATCATATATAGTACGTTTACGTCTTCAGTCAAGAAGGTTACATAGAAAGTGAAGAAATTGATTTGAATACTTGATCAAGATCCACAAATTTATGCCATTTTAAGACAAATATTCAATTCCATAAGTTTTACATCATGTGCAAATGTCTGCTGCTCTTATGGACAGAACTGAGGAAGGGTGAGAAAGCTGAAACTTAAGAAATGAATAAACAAAAATATTCTCTCTTGTGCTTATTAAACTTGTACCTGGCATGAGGTCGCTTGTGGGGAACATGTTCTGCAACATTTCCTCTCTCTCTACAAGAAAATCTTCAGCTGTTAGTGAATCACTTATTCCCGTCTCTTCAACAAAGACCCTGGCAGCCTCTATTGCCTTCTTCCCCATCATCTTTGCCTTGAGTGACCAATCAAAAGTCTTATTATACCTAGCAAGTATAATCTCCTGGACCTCCGCATAGAATTTCTCGGTGTCTGATACACAAAAGAAAAGGAACAAAGAAGCTAGTCAACCAAGATTTGTCTTCAAGTAGCATCTATTCGACCACACAAAGATTCACTTATTTCTTTCTGATAGAATATGACAAACCGGAAAGGCCTGGTAAATATCGATCTTGCCTTTGATCTTCCCTTTGATCCCCTATGTTAACAATCTACCACACACCTTCTTCCCGTTACTTATTTGCTTCCATTAGCGGCTTGTCGAGCATTTGACAAACTCAGTTAACTAGGAACGCGGTTAGCTCAGCTAGTATACTACTTGCTCGTTATAAGGGGGGGGGCTAAAGCAGGGTAGTGAAACTAGGAACGGAGTTGGCTTGTTAGAGCTAGGCTGTTGAGTGAAAGTAAAGTAAGCGAGTCAGTCATATGAGCCAGGGAGCTAGTCAGCTTGTTGTAGTTGCTACGGTAAATTGGAGTGAAACGAGTTGGCAGTAGAGAGCTCTTTTATTTTCTAAAACAGACTGCGGTGTCTTAATGTATCACGTGATGGGGTAAGTCCATATCAAATAATGTCTGCTGTGATTAAACCACATAGGTATACACAAAGGGACATAACAGATTTGGCTGTGTGAATTTGTTTTGTGGTTATTTAAGTTACATAGCTTGGGTAACAATAGAAAATCCAAATAACAAAATCACCTAGAGTAAAAACTAAATGACGTCACAAAAAAATTAAATGGATCAGTTCATACATCCTTTTCCTGAACTTTAAGATCCCCTATAATAAATCAACATCGACCTTACTGTTGCTTTGAGAGAACAAGGGGTACTAGATTTTTTTTCGTTTTGGTTGATAAAGAGGGAACTAGATTTCTCTTGAATACTGCAAATCTTAAGGAAGCACAACAAGCTGTTTTAGGTATAAGAGTTGATTGTAGTTTTTTACATCTCCAAAAAGAAGAATTCATAAAAGATAAGACAATACACTGTGGAAGGAACTTTCTCGGACTGTCCTATTGCGAACTTTTCCTCTAGAGACACACCAGTACAAGGTTTTCACTGACTAAAAATCATAACCGCGTAAAGGCAGTGAGTAATATGTAATTTACAAAAAGAAGCAATTCTCTGCTATGGTGACATGCTTTAAAACCACCAATCCGACATAATTTATTGAGTTTTCAATTAGGGGAATATATATTCAAAGAACATATATTGTTAACAGAAAGAACGCAATTCTCTGCTATGGTGACATGCTTTCAGAACCACCAAGCCTCTGTATAATTTTCTCATAATTCCTCTTGATTAGGGAAAAAGATAATCAAAAAACTAAGAAATGCACTGTTGTTTTCTTTGATAGATGAGAAATGTCTTAGTTCTGAGTAGCTTATGTGCCAGATATGTGATGTTACATCAGAAAGACATAGACATACAAACGTGCACACGTGCTTGAGGAACACACTTATCATACCATCTCTACTGGAATGTGGAGTGGCATAATCTATCTGTAAGTAAAAGCATAACAGAATACATCAAAATACTCTTCCTCTAGATAAGAAAGGGTCTAATTGTCACAAGGACTCACTTAAAGAGACTAGAATTATGCATTTGTTCACCTATAAACTATAATTGACAACTTTTGGTAACACTAGCAAAGGCAACTTCAAATTTCAAGTCAGATAATTCCTTCAAGCAGAGGCTCAATATGTTTTTTGGCACAGTGCAGGTACCCAACCATCTTCCAAGAATGCTATTTCACCCTTCAAAAAGATTTTCTAAATTATGAAAATGCTTTGCATAATAACTTCAGTGACGTCGCCTTTTCTAATATATGAGCTTCCCCGCCTTATCTTTACAAATCCTAAATCTGCCATCAAAAGTTACTGTGCTCATCATTCATAACAAGGGTAGAACACATCACACTCAAATTTTGAATTTTCACTCCCAAATTAAAACAATTTTAGCAAACGATTGCATCAATTCTTGAGAAACTCTACTTATACGCAATTCCCACAAGCACATTATCTGTTATCGACAAAGTGGACAATTGAGTATCAAAAGAGGGTGGCATTACATTCTCAGTTCATTCAGATTCGTAAAATAAACGTAAAAAGTAAAGGAAAGAGAGTAGTAGAGCAAAATCCAAGTGAGATCTTATACATATTGATACCTAAAAGAAGGCCGTACATGTCAAAGATTACATGAGTGATTGAGCCTTTTCTTGCACATGAAGTATCATTGATGCCTTCATTCGCCATATTCGAGCAACTTTTAGCTTCTCGTTCCTCCTTTCTTCCTCCCTGCTACAAGCAGCAAAGGCGGAGGAGAGAGAGAGTGTAGAGGAGGAAGCTTTTTGAGTTCCACTCTTTAAGTTAACGGGGACCAAAATTTCACATTTTACATATATCATGGGTTGTTTTACATATAACTTGATTATTCATATATTAATCTTATATATCACGTTTGATTTAGAAATAGGATAAAAGTTATTTATGTATTATTTTATAGAAGAATATTTGTTTGGTAGATTTTTAAATATTATATAAAAGTTATTCATGTTTTGCGCTTTTTAGAAATAGGATAATACTTAGATAAATCTATGTATAATTTATGCGGGATAAAAGGTGGAATAAGTTATGTGGGGTCATTTGGTTCGAAGATAAGTCATGTTGGGATTAGTTATGTCACAATAAGTTATGCTGAAATACACTCCATTTTATTTATTTTTTTATACTTTCTTTGCCTGTTTTAGTTATCCACTTTTTAAAATAAAATTTTCATCTCATTTAGCTTAAATACTTTTGTGTGTGCATTCTCATCATATGCCGGATGTTTTTAAATAAAAAACATTCATCTTATTTAGCTTAAAAATAAAATTTCATCTTAAGTTTGTTAAAGTAAAAGAAATTTTATTATTAATGTCACTTCATTTAAGCACATATCAATCATATTATTGTAAAATATTGAAGTTATCTTCAAATTAATTGATATATAAAATATAATTTTTCTAAGTGATTAAAAGACAAATAAATTAAAAATATGTAATTCAATAGTGGAGTGAACATTTTAAGAGAAATAAAAATAAAAATAAACATAAGTATTATTCAAATAAATTCAACATATAATGTATTCATAAATAAAAAATAAATTTATATAGGATAATTTTTAATGAAAAAATATATAATCATAAAAATAAAGAGTAGTAAAGGTTGTGAATGTCATCATAAGTTGTATTGAATATACATGTATGCAAAAGTGATGTGTAAAAGAGGGTTTTAAGGATGGACTTTTGTTATTATGCAATTTTAGTATTTCATCCACAAGTAGAGATAACTTATTGCAATCATAATTATTAATCCTAAGATAAATTATTCTACACTTTGTAACCAAACAAAGAATTGAGGGTACTAAAAACTTATTCCAAGATTATTTTTTCTTATCCAATACACCAAACGAACCCTAAGTGATATATATAAAGGATCAAAATAATTCAACCTCATACATTAAGGATCATTTTCTTGCCTTTCCTCCACATAATTTCGTGCCTTTTTTTCTCTTTATCTTTCCTAGGATCTAGGATTGAGTTTTTGGCATAAAGACACCGTCAACTATATCTTAAACTTAATCTACATCATTAAACAATTATAATGAACAAAAAGACATTCTTCAAAAATTAATTGAGGACATTGATATGACTATTTCTACAAGTAAAAGAATGTATGAAGTTAGTCTCATTGTGTGCTTCTACATACCCCAAGGTCAACTCTCATCTTTTCATTTGACTCTACTGAGGACCAAATGAAACTATCTATGTGAAGTCACATGACATCAAAATGTGATCACCCACCGCGACATCATGTCACTTTAGTGTCACATGGTATAATGTTGTCCATATGAAATGCTTACATAGAAAGAAGACACTACCTTACTGAAATATTCTAAAGATGTATAGAGATTTTCCTTGAAAAACCTTAAAATTTCATGAGTTTGCATGGAAGGTCATGAAACATTCTAGTTAAGTAGAGAATTCTATAATGGAGACTTATACACAATTTATATTTATAAATTAGCTTTAGGTGAGTTGTATAAACTGAAAGTAAATTAATCTTCTAAGTCTTGAGTAGTATAAAAGCTTCACTTTGGCAATTCTCTTGGGTCTTTTTTATTTCAATATTTCCTTAGCGATCTAATATTAAAAAAAAACCTACTTAAACTTGCAAGATAAGGAATTCAAAATATAAAAATTTAAATACCAAACGATTACAATATGATCAATCGGAGGCGAAAATAAAAAGAAAGACTAATATTTATTGACATCCAATTTTGGCCCTCCACATTTAATTAATTTCAAGCTTTATATTTATAATAAACATATATATATATATATTTATATATTTTTCACGTTAAATAAATATTTAGAAAATCTTCTTACTAAAAATTGGAGTTTTAACTAAGTGTGTATTTTCCCCCCTCGAAAGTCAATTAGACTACATAGCTAATCTTTTTATTTCAAAATGACTAAGCTTTTTATGTCAAAATAATTATTTTTACATTGTCGGAATTAAGAAGCTTAATAATTAATTAAAAACATAATTTATTGGGTTCTAAATTTTATCTTTTTCATTTTCAAGACCAAGGGACATGTTCCCTTTGATATCCAATTGGACCCTCAACTTGATAAGCCCAGAAAGACCCAAATTTGGCCCAAAGCCATCAACCCAATCCCAAACAAAAATACCCAGACCCATCAATATACCCATACAACCGACAATACAACAAAAGCGTACAATACCAACGACCCTTGTACGCTTCTTCTCCACAGTGACCAAATGAACACGAACCCAACCAGAATCGACCCAAACTCCAGGAAATTCCCGACCCGAATTGCGAGTGAGCCCAGCAAATCGCGAACCCAGCAGCAGCGCGTGCTCTCTCCTTATCCTCTCGTATAGAAATATTCTCGTACGAAGGCAGGTATTAGCATATTGATGCCTCGTCGTCCTTGCCCTAAATCAGAGGGTCTCTCGTTCTTAATATGTTGGAATTGGTACGATTGTAGCTGTCCAAGCCTTATCCTTGCAGAATTTTTGAATTTGGGATTCTCCCACATCGATCCAGACCCCTTTTTTTCCCTTATAAATAGGCTTCTCTTTACTGTCCAAAGGGGAGGAGTTTTTGGAGGTGAAGCAAAGAGCACCCCGCTAAGTTTTTGGGAGTTCTTATTTTCGTCACTAAATTTTTTTGGATTTGCGGCTATTTTAAGTCGAGTGGTGGTGGAATTTGTCACGTTCAGGCTCGAGTTTCAGTCGCTGCTCAGAGACAGGTAATTATTTCCCTTTCCTTTCTATTAGTTTAATTTTAGTCTATGTTGTTGTGTTAGAGCCAATTTAAGGTTGGTTATGTGTCTTAATTTCTATATATTGATGAATCCTTTTCTGATGAATGTCTAAGTTTTCCTTATGTGTTGTTTGAGTTTTTGATCATAACTGCTTGAGAAATTTATTATTTACAGACTAGGATGAATCATGAGAAATTTATTGTTTATAGACTAGGGTGAATCATGAGAAATTTATTGTTTATAGACTAGGATGAATCATGTGGTTAGAGAAGGCTACTAGTGTTGTTGATCTGAGTTTAAGTTCTTTTCAGATTTTTATTTTTGTGAAATACGAACCTGTTTATGATTAATAGCAAATTTTACTTGGTTGGTTTTTTGCATTACATTCTGATTAGATCGAAAACAACCTAAAAATGCATTATTCTTGCTAGTTGGACTGCCCTGTTTGTGTTGAAAATAGCCTATCTTTGGGGTTGCTCTTTAGTATTCTCCAAAGAGCTAGGCTAGGATGAACGAAATCTTATATCATGGCTCTTATGCATCCTAAAGTCTATTGATTCACTATCTTCAGACCCCTGCTTGAATTTGAGTACAAAATTTCTTGAATTTACTGTTAAATGTTACATGATGGTATCATCTTATTTTCTGCTCTATGTTTGTCCCGGGCTGGTTTTAAAGGTTCAACTTAGGTGTGGTATTAAGTGTTGGCCTGTTTACGTGAGTAGTTTGATATTATTAGAGGTTGACTTTTGAATATTCGTTATAGGTTTAACTTTGAGACATAGAGCTTTGTTTACCTGAGAAATTTTCCAGTTAGTATTGATCAATTGCTTAGTTAGTATTCACTACTCTATTTAGTTCGTTAGTAGTTTAAATTAAATTAATTTCTCTTTTTACCTTGGCTGTTTGGAATGCTTTCTTTCCAGATATATTGTGGCTATGCTTATGCTAAATAAATTTCTCTTAAAATTTGTCAAGTTTGTTCTAGTTATCAGTTTCTTGATCAAGTGTTGAATTGCTATGGAATTCTGGTCAATACTTCATGTTATTTGAGTCGGCAACTTCAACACTTGTTTAAATTACTCTCTGATTTAGTTCTTGCGTAAGTGTTTGCTTATTCTAGTTTGTTTAAGTCAATATTTAGTGTATTTGATATTGTTTAGTTCATGAGGCGATAATTAAACTTCTGCTAATCCTTATGTTTCTTCCTTTTACATGAACCTTCTTGTTTGAGTCTATTGGGACTCCTATCCTTGCATTCGTTTCTCTTTGAGTCAACCTCCTTTAAGCCGATTGAAAGGAAGCTAATATTATTGGGTTGAACGCCCAAGAAGATAGCAGCAGCAGTAGCCTAAAAGGCTAAAAGAATTGCATTTTCTTGGACCTGAAAATTCTGAAAATGGCACCAGTTGAAGCAGAGTTGCAACAGACTCAAAAGGCTGAAAAATTGAAGATAAAAAATTGGGTTGAAACCATAATCAATGGCAGCAGCTCAGTAGCAGGTCACAACAGTTTCAAAGGGCTAACAATGGCATTTTCCCAACCTAGAAAAGTCGGAAATAGCGCCAGC
>JAJOOO010034747.1:0-12289 GCA_029582685.1 Solanum piurae
GCCACTCACATGATCGAAAGTCAAAACGTATTTCAAACTACAAATTTCAATTTAATTGTATGAAATAGCAAACTATCAATTCAAATTAAATGTTATAGCCATAGTTTATTTTATTTATATATAATTCGCAGTAAATATCCCCTTTTTTTGTCATCTGACTTAGTATACAATTAGTCATTTTAGGTATACAATTACCCATTCGGTATACAAATGTATAACAATTTAGCTTTACGATGCCCCTTTCACACTTACTGAAATAATTCATAGCCACTCACATGATCGAAAGTCAAAACGTATTTCAAACTACAAATTTCAATTTAATTGTATGAAATAGCAAACTATCAATTCAAATTAAATGTTATAGCCATAGTTTATTTTATTTATATATAATTCGCAGTAAATATCCCCTTTTTTTGTCATCTGACTTAGTATACAATTAGTCATTTTAGGTATACAATTACCCATTCGGTATACAAATGTATAACAATTTAGCTTTACGATGCCCCTTTCACACTTACTGAAATAATTCATAGCCACTCACATGATCGAAAGTCAAAACGTATTTCAAACTACAAATTTCAATTTAATTGTATGAAATAGCAAACTATCAATTCAAATTAAATGTTATAGCCATAGTTTATTTTATTTATAATTCGCAGTAAATATCCCCTTTTTTTGTCATCTGACTTAGTATACAATTAGTCATTTTTGGTATACAATTACCCATTCGGTATACAAATGTATAAATTGTGTTTGTATTTGTATAAAGCGAGAGAAATTTGTATATACAAATACAAATACATATATTTTCATCTTATACATTTATAATTATACAAATATAGATCTTATTATACAAAATACAATGTATAAATGAATTTATACAAAACTGAACAATTTGTATAAAATTGGATGTATCTAGCGAATTATACAAATCAAAAGTTACATAAGCATACATAAAATTTGCTATGAAGCGTAATTATGCAAACTATAGCTATAACATATAAATATGATTTTTATGTTTGCTATATGTAAAAGTTGCTCTAAATTTTTTGTTAAAGACATTCTACATTTACTTCTTAAGGAAAAGACATACTACATTTACTTCTTAAGGAAAAGACGTTCTCTTTTGGGAAGATGCTTGGTTAAATCCGAACGAGACTCTTGAGACAGAAATTTATAGGCCCTCTACCTTGGAATGCCCTAACAAAGACACTGTTGTGAACACGGCTGGACAAGTTGTTGGGCTTGAGGCCCAAGAATTAGACAGCCCAATACTTGTTTTCCTTGGGATCCAGGTTGAGTAGACTGCTCTTCCTATACTTGATTTATCGTATTCATAGTTTCTGGTCTAGTACTTGATCACATGATGGCGAAGCCAGAGTTCATACATGACCATATGAAAAGCATCATGTCTTATAGGAGGTGAATTCCACTGGAAGTGCTTCTGAACCTGACAAAAAGAAGATTAATCGTAAGAAATGTATTGATATAGACTCTTCTCGAGTTAGCAATGCAATTTGCGTCTTCTCACATTCACTAGCACATTATGTACGAACGATGGGTATAAATACTCAAAAGGATATCAAAGATGTTACTCACCTCTACTAAATTGTTATGCAAGGTGGCAAATTCTTCTTGTGTGATGTTCTTGAGAATTTGCTTTAGGTCATATACATCCCTCTCCCTCAGTACAACCGCAAACTTATGCCAATCGACAATGTCATTGAATGGCAAATCATAGTAATCAGAAAGTATCACTGCAAAGATGACCCAAATAAGTAGTGGAGATTTAGGAAGCAGGCATGGTGTAAGTTAAAAAATCAGATAGTTTTAGAAAAAAAGATGAACAAGTATGTTGAACAGCATTTCACGATGAATTCCTTCACGCCAGATTGTTTTTAACTAACTTGGTGACCAATTACTTCGTCTGCTCACTCTTTCTCTCCCCCCGCCGCATTCCCGTATGACCTCTAGCGCCTGAGCTACAATGATCCTTTATCTTTTGCCTTAGCTTGAGAGAAGAAGATCATTTTCTCAAACAGAGAAAGAAGACTAAAAAATGAATTTGTGAATGAAGATCAAAGACTTGGTTTCACACCATCTTACAAACTTTTCCTATCCTATCTTAAAAGCTTATCATAAATTCGGCATAATTTCCACAAGAATTGAGAAGCTACGAAAAGGTAGTCATTCTAAGAAATTCTACCATCGCTCAACTTGGTGTGTATCATGAGGTGCTTAATTGAAGATAAGACAACATAATAAAACAGTCTCAACAACTCTTTCAAGCTGTCAAAAAAGCTCAAATCCTTACCAGGAACACATCCATAATGTATTGAGTCTGTTATACGAGCACTGTTAACCTGGGAACCACCTGGACATATGCAGAACTTTGTCCTGTAAAATCTCTTTTGATAAACAAGAGGTCCTGTAGCCCTGTTTATCCTATTGTTGGAAATATCCAATTCAGTGTCATTTTCCCACTGACGTGCCAGGATAACCCTGATTTTAGAGTTTCTATGACCTGCCCAGAAACCCAAAGTTGTCCTGTACAAATTAGGATCTCTGTTAGTGACATGCTATTTTCACTATAATAGCTTTTGACCATCTACGCATATATACTGATAGGCTATGCAAATGTTTAGTGATAGGTGACCATTCATGCATAAGTGACCAACTACAAGATACAGAAAGTAGTTCATGACACAGACTCATGATTGGGTAGTGGGGAGGGCAAAGAGTGTATTAGTTCCTTCTAAAGTCTCCTCCTCTAAAGGAAGAAGATTGGGTTGAGCGCATACTTTTAAATATTAATCATTAACTTTATAGAATGAGTTTTTGAGGGAAGAAGACCAATAATCCAGAATAAGATAACCACTCGGCCCTTTTTAAGTCAAGACGTTTTGAAAATATTTTCTCACAGCCTTTTAAATTGACATTTGTCCTTTGATGGATCTACAGTACTACATGGAAAGTGAGTGCGGACAAAGCACCTATCTTTTGTTGGGAGGTCTACAGATTTGTACAACCTCAAAGATCTGAAAATTTATCAGTAAAAGCTTGAAAACATATAGGTCACCAAAATCTCTTTTTTGTCTTTTACTTAACTGATTACAGAGGGACTTTTCTCAGTTAAAAAGGCTAATTGTATTGGGCCTCCAAGAATAAGATAGAACTACCTGATCAATCTACTGATGTATGATATTCAGTTAAATCTAAGACAAATGGCCATGAAAGATATTTAAAAAGTATCTATCAGTTGAGTAAGAAGAGTATTGTTTCTGACTTAGAATCACTGTTAAATCTTCTGCAGTCCTTCAATTTACAGAAGACTCTTTTCAGTTGTAGATTTTCAGTACCTTTATGGTACTGTTTGATAAAATTTCTACCTTTTCATAAAAAAGGGCCATGAAATTTTTTTTTGAAACTAAAAAGGGCCATGAAATTTATAAATACATGTGCTCACTTGTGGGATTACACTGGGTATGTTGTTGTTGTTTGTGCCCACAAAAAGGAAGATCAACATAAAAGATGCTAAAGAAGAAGGCAAATATGAAGAGATGTCAAAGGCAATAGTAGATGCAACTGAGAAGCATAATTATCAAGGGAAGGTACACAAAAAATGCAGTTGAAAATTACTGCTATAAATATTTGTAACAGCGAGATCATAAGCTTGAATTAAAACTTTTAAAGAAAGGTATGTGTCGCAGAAAAGGGCTGAAAAGTCAGTTACTTAGAAAGTGCCGAATATGTGGAATTACACTTAAGAAGGGGCTGAGCATGTGGACTCTAATAGTGAGATATTATTAATAATTGAAAGGTAAAGACAAAAATGTCTTCTTAAACATAGCATTAGGACAAGTAAAAGAAAAGGAATGGGTATTCAGTTTGGAGCAAAGGGCATATACTAGTCATTTTTTCATCTTCCAATTTTTCCATATTTAATGGTGTAATTCAAGTGCTATGGGAGAAAAACTATTGTGCATGATGGCGGATTGGCGGTAACACCAGAGCCCAGCTTGAGAGGAAAAGTATACAAATGCTATAGAACTGCAGTCTCTGTCAGTAAACTATCACTAAACTGGTGCAGAGGTTTTGTTTCCTTCATCCTTGGGCTAAATGAAATGTCGGATTCTACTATTCACATAGAGGTAACCATGTTGGATGTGTAAACAGAAAAAGGGACTAAAGAACAAAAAGAAGTAGAAATTTGTATGAGAAGAGAATGATCTAATATGTGGCACATTCATTATCCAACAGGATTACCTGTTCTCAATGTCGTTTCCTCCAGCAGGAAGGGCAAATGGCTGCAGAACTTGTGGAAGAGCAACATCCTTATGCGGAATATATCCAACATCATAGCTAGGGGAGCACACGACACGGATTGCATTCTTTACAAGAAAGGGATGCCCTTCAGTTGCCCTGACACCAACATCATGACAGGTAACAAAGAAGTGATCTGCACCCATGGTTCTATTCCAGTATGGATATTTGGCTATCAAACTATCAACATAGTTCTGTACAATTATGGTCATGTTCTCATATGATGTTCCCTGCATTCCATCATCAAAGAATTCTTACATAATATATGAGGAGTCCCAAAAGTTAGGTAGTGCCAACTGCCGAATACCCCCATCTTAAATAGTATATGTGTTTCAAAAAATTTATGTTCAAAAAGCTAGATCAGCATACAATTTTATTTTATTTTTTGAAAAGGAAGCTCGGATCAGAATATTCACTAGATTATGAGCCAAATGTATATGTCTTCTCAGAAGTACGAGACTTTTCAATGTTGGCGCAGAATGATAATCTATACAAACCAAGAGCTGGTACTACACAAGTATAACAAGCAGCACACGTTACATGGATATAGCAACAATAGGAAAGGCCAAAAGAGAAAAGTTCTTTACACAATAAGTGCAAAGGAGAAAGAAGCGACATTACTACATACACCGTGATTCCCAGTTCCCTTATAAATGAAAAATCATTGTTCTCAACATTGGGTGCGGCATTTCCAGTTAATTAATTAACACTTGGATAAGAAAAACTAACACATTCAGCTAACACACCCGCACTAATAGATGCTGGAATCGGACTTCTGATTCCTAAGAAGATTATTTATACTATAGCCAACAGTAATGAGTAAACTCCGAAGTAATTGTACTTCTCATTCATGCACCCTCTCTAGCATAAGATCTAAATGAATTAGACAAAAATTAGCCATCATGTCTTTCACTCCTTGTTAACCGATCTGCCAGTCCTACTTAACATCCTCAGCTAAGAAAAAAGCAAATGCCTTTCAACCTTGTTAAACTAATCGAATCATATCAATGAACTTAGAGATTCTATCACCAATCAAATGGATTACAAAAAGAAGCCACCTGATGCAACTGTATAAGGTATTCATTGCCACTCTCCATTCAAAAATTTCAGCACATTAGGTAAATCATGCATTATACTGAACTTCTAATATCTGACTATTTTGCACAACATTCCATATCCAACCAAAATTCATTTCATAAACATCAAATAACACCACACCAAAAAGCAAATCAAAATAAGATTTTGAATACTGTAGAACACAATGCTTACCTTTCCTCTCATCTTATGACAAGAGATCGGGATGAAGAACAAGTGAGCTTCATTTGGATCCTCAGTAACAAACTTACTCTCTCGAATATTCTGGAAGAAATATCCTTCACTGGAATACTTCCCAGTCAGCTTCCTTGGAGTTTGATAAAACGTTTTCGGATCTCCATCTTTATATATATACACCTTAAATTTCCTCTCCATTTCTTCATAATTCAACCTAAACACTCCCGGCGAATTATACACATCCGATAACACCTCCTGCTCCGCTCTAACAACCTTAAATCGCAAATAAATTAATTAATTAAAACAAGCATAAATCAGCATGTTCTAGAAGAAAATGTAAGCAGTACCTGAGATGATTGTACGATGAGCGAAGGAGTTTCAGAAGAAGGAGAATTAGGAGAGTGGAAGGATTTGAGGGAAAGGTATGTGAAGGAGAGTAGGGTTAAGATGGCGAAAGAGAGGAGGGAGCTTTGGAGACTGCAGTAACTAGATGCCGGTGGTTGTGAAAGTTTCGTCGACCACATTGCCGACGGAGATGGCCGATTCCGGCAGAAATTTTCCGGTGAAGGGGAGAAGTTTGGGCTCGGAAGTGAAATGTTTGACTGGATTTGGGCTTTTCACCAGATTTGAAGGCCTAAATACACATTCATAAACATTTCTACTTTTAGAATATTTATTGCTTCTCGTTTCAATTTAGTGACATTTTTCTTTTTAGTTTATTTGAAAAAAAAAATTATTTAATAAATATATACTATATTTTATCCAAATTCAATTCCACTTATTTGAAGAAAAAAAACACAAAATGTACTCTTCTATTTTAATATTTATTTATTTTAATAAAGATAGTTTTATAACGTATTAAAATCTTTTCATGTTTCTTAAATTTTATGTCTAATCAAATTACATTATATTTAAAAATTGTTAAATAAGGTCTAAGGATATGATAGAATATAAAATGCAGGAGAAATATGAAATTTCTAAGTCATTATTTTGTATGACAATGTTCAGACCATCGATTTCAATTCAACTTTGAACAGTCTCATGTTGATGCATGTGATCTTTTTAATCATGAAGCATGTTCACATAAATATTTAACAACGAAGAGAAAATTTAAAGAGAAGATATTATTAATTATTATAAGATGATTATAAAGAGGAGAAATTTGATTAAATAAAAAAGAATAAATAGGATTAAATTAAATATCATACTATAAATAACAAAAACTAAGGAATTGCATTGTCTGATGAAATGTTAATTCAAAGTCAATCGTGATTATAACTAAATAAAATCATAATAATTACACTATTAATAACATATTAAAAGGGAGAAACAAAATAACTAATTTTCATCAATTTGCTGTATTTTTCTCTGCATGCGTTCTGGCTATTTGATAACGGATAAGCCTCTCTCATGCACTGTGTAGACATAAAAAAAAAATCCTTTAATTAATAAATTGAAGGCAAATAAATATTTGAAAAATAAAAGATATAGTATTTTAAAAGAAAGCGACCCTCAATATATATATAAAAAATTATATAATATCATCAATGACACAACTCAATTTGCAAAGAATTTTGGAAAAAATCAAAATGAAATTTCTCGATATAAATTTAAATTAATCAGTTTTTAAAGTAACTATCGAATATCAAATGAAAAAACTTACGCCATAAAAGGAATCAAGTAGAAGACTTGAGCCAATATCTGTTGTTGAAATGGTAGCTGCAGCAAAAAAAAAAAGTTCATATGTTACAATTTTAATAAATAAATAATATGAAGCAGATGGAATTAGGACAATATTATCAAGATTTTATTTTATTTTTAATTATACGACATTCAAAATTTACTAATTCAACTAATCTTGAAGGCTCAAACACAATCCTTTTAATTAATTATTTCAAAACAAAAAAAATATTAAAATAAAAATACCTGATCCTTTAGGACACTTCGTTAATATCTTATAATAGGTATCACATTTATTGCTCCTTTCTCCTTTGCACTACAAATATACAATTAAACAATAATTAACAAATATTGAATAAAATCCCTCGACTCTTAAATCAGTTAGAGATTTCGAGTTGAAATTATAGGAATGGGGAAAAATTGTTAGAGAGAGCTTCCTTTTAAAGGATATTACGAGAGTGAGACGATTTTGAATTATTAGTCGAGACCATATTATGAAATTTGAACATCAAATGATTGGAAAATTTTAAAAAAAAGTGTTGATATACTTACGTCATGTAATAAACCTATCACTTGCTCAAACGACAAAGGCCGACCAAGTATTGCCTTAGAGTTGGATTCAGGATTTGCATATGCATTGTGCTGTTAGAGATTTCAAGTTGAAATCATAGGAATGGAGAAAAAATGTTAGAGAGAGCTTCCTTTTAAAGGATATTACGAGAGTGAGACGATTTTGAATTATTAGTCGAGAGCATATTATGAAATTTGAACACCAAATGATTGGAAAATTAAAAAAAAAAGTGTTGATATTCTTACGCCATGTAATAAACCTATCACTTCCTCAAACGATGAAGGCCGACCAAGTATTACCTTAGAGTTGGATTCAGGATTTGAATATGCATTGTGCTGGAGTTTCACTTGGTCCGGTATATTAATAGTAATAACTACAGGTATATTAGTTTGAACAACTTTGATTGTCTCATCTTCATATTTTTCTTCGATCTTTCGTCGAGGAAATAGAACACCAATAGTTTTGTAAGCTAATGCTGAAGCTACTCCAAATGACAAACCTAATTGAAAAGAAAAACAAGAAATCATGAATCGACGAATAAATTCTCCTTTTTAATATGAATTGTTGTAGCTGAAAAAATATTTATAGAGAAACATAACGAATAAAATCAACAAGATAAGTGAAGTGGATTCTAAATAAATTCAACATACCCCAAAAAATACTTTCATAGGAATTTTCAGAATTCTGATTATCGTCTGTAATAAAATTAGTTAGTGAATAATGTTAGATCAAACAATAATAAATGTATGCAACGAGAAGAAAATAATAATTAAAAAGTGCTAACCAGCCATGTCTCTGTATTATTAGAAGCCTTATAATAAAGATGTTGTTAATTAATTAGAAATATGAATTATTTTTATAGGTATAAATTAAGAGGATTTATATTAGTGAATTACGTTCCAAGAAATATTATTGGAGTAATCTTCAAGTAATTATAAGATCTTCAACGTCATTAGGATTCCTATAAGGAAAAAAATAAATCCTAAAAGTAATAATTAATTTTTATTATATTTGGTCCATATTGATGACTTTTAATTTTGATCTTTGTGAGATATGACTTAATAAATTTAATTTTTTAATTAATTAGATTATAGGTTTTTTATTTTTTTTATGTAGGAAATATATTCTATTTAAACTATTTTTAGAAGTATATTATCATTGAATATCTATACAAACTTAATATAGTACATGAATAATTAAATGATGAAATGATTAATATTTCAGAAAATTTGTGATTATTCATAATTAATCAAAGGAATTACTGAGAGCCAAAAATATTATCAACCCTTACTTTTTAGTCAGTTTAACTTTTATTTTTTATGAAAAAAATAAATTATCTTTCGACGGAGGAAACAATATTTGTTAATTGTTGTATATTTATTTTAAAATGAAAGATAGTCAAATATGCCCTTATAGTATTTGAAACAATTTTAAATACTACCCTTCATTTTTACTATCGGTTCAATCATATATCGTTATACTTTAATACTAATTTGCCTTTAATTTATATAGGACACATGGCCATTTCATAATCAAATAGTTCGTCCCTAATTTTAAATGTATAATTCAATCCTCCACTCATTTATTAACCCGTGTTCGATTCTTTGATTTGATTTTATTAACTTTATTCTTCAATTGTTCACCGAACACTGAAATAAATTAGTTCGATTCGATGTTTCTAAAACGATTTTTTTTTGTGCAAATACAAAATAAGACATCTTTTTTTCCTTTGTACTCATTGTCTAGAGAAACCTTTCTCAAATGCTATTATAAAATCAGACTATTCCAGATTCGTGTTCATTCGGAGGGAAGCGCTCCAATCAAAGATTATTTTATATTCAAAGCTCAAATCCGAGATTTTTGATTAAGGAAGACGCAGCACCATCTACTGCACCACAAGGTCGTCGACTAAAATTAATTATTTCACTTTAAAGTTACAGACAATTCTATTGCTAAGTTGAGAATGCTTCAACCAGAGCTTAAATCTTTATGATTTTCAGGTTGTAACATGTACAACAATATTCCACCAGCAACTGAAACATTAAGAGACTCGAATTCTCCGGTCATCGGAATACTCACAAGCTCACTTGAATCCTTAGCTTTCTCAGAAAGGCCGCCTCCTTCGCTGCCCAAAACCAAACACAGAGGCTTATCTGCTAACGAATCTGTAAAGTCGCGGGTGAGCCTGGAAATTCTCCTTGGCTTTTGATCGTTTGCAGGATGGCCGGCCAGAATTTTCATGTTATAATGGTTTCTTAGATCATCCAAGTGGAGCCAATCACCGGAGACTAATGGAAGTTGAAAGGAAGCTCCTCGACTAGCTCTAAGCGCCTTCTCGTTGAATGGATCACAACAGCCAGGAAGCAGAAATGCACCACCCTGCCAAAAGATTTGTTTTAGCATATTATAGTCAGACATCTCTATAACAACGTTGCTTGTCAGGATACTTTTTGGCTGCTATAGCGAAATGTTGTTATAGAAAACATACAATATAACATAACATGCAAACTCGGTTTCAAAGAAAACATGGCAGTTATGGTGACATGTTCAATTGACATAGTGGAGATGAGTTGAGATGTTTAGATGTGCATATGAAAAAGCAGTTACCACAATGAGAACATGAAAAAACCAAAGAACTATACACGCTGTACTAGAAACTAGAAAGCACTGACCAATGAGAGTATAGCTGAGAAATAAATGATAATATTGACGAAAATCAAAATTAAAACCATCTCCTTACCCATCCAAATGCCATCGCCGATCTAAGTAATGTGCCAAGATTGCCAGGATCCTGCATCAGCCAGTAGTCATGAATTCAATGATTCCGATTTGATTCTTTAGCACAATTTATGAATTTCTAAATTATTTTTCTTATGTGGTCTAAGTAAATTACCTGGATTCCATCAAGAACTAGAACTCGATGAGCATTCTTGAACCATGTACTGCAATCTTCTTCTAGGAATTCATCATCAATACTGTGAAATGTTGAGGGAATTTTCATTAACGCAATCATTTCAATAGAATCAATCGACTGTAAACCAGAGAGTTTCTTCATCACCGTTGAGCTGATGCGGACAAGGCGAACTGATTGAAGATTTAGGTCGTCAGGTATATGAGCTTCATCAAGCACGAGTAAGCAGTCTAATGTAATAGGTCTCTCTTGTACTCTTTCTTGAAAACTATATATTTCCCTGAGAAAGGTCACATAGATCGGTTAAATCGGTCAAACTTTTACGGGAAGATGTTTACCTCATCAAAGATCAAATTGTCAAATGACAAACCAAAAAGAATTGTATAATCCCAAAAGTGGGGTCTAGGGAGGGTCATGTGTACGCCGACCTATCCTTACCTTGAAAAGCTAGATAGGTTGGTTTTGATAGACCCTCGGCTCAAAATAGATGAAAAAGACAACAGTAGCAGCAAGTAGGAATAGCAAGAAGAAAATACAATTATGGAGACTAATACTAGTACTCCGGAACGGGAAAGCAAAGCACTCAACTACCTACTAACCGTCTATCATAATGCTCGATCTCCACACACCCTCCTATCAAGGGTCATATCCTCGGTGAGTTGAAGTTGCGCTATGTCTTGCCTACATACTTCTTAGGCCTACCTTTACCCCTCCTCAAGCCCTCTACGACCAACCTCAAGGAAGAATGAGTAAAGAATATGAACAAGTGCAAAAGATAACAAACCAACAGTTCATAAGGGAGAGCATAAGAAAGGACATAGCTCGGAAGAAAATACTCAGCAGAAAATCACCACATCTATAGATCATAAAAGATGAAAATGAGCTTCTCAAACTAAAACAACAGAGCTTAGGCCATTCCAAATGTAGACGTATGAAGTTGTCCCTTCAAAATTCAATGCTGTCCACGCCCTCTGATTTCTCCCGTTGATATATAGTCCATTATAGGCATTCAATTGGAAACATGAAAAGCACAATGCAAATCATGATTTCTCCCAAAAAGTTTAGTATTTTAACATCAATTACTCCGTCTTTTCTTGCTACATCACTACTCATTTCAATCATTTGTTCTATTACTTGCTCAAGCATTTCGAGATCATGCTACGTGTCAAATAGCCCCTACGGAACTAAGTACAATCTACACTGCACTCCTTCAATTTGCAAGAATTCCGCGTGTGAATATCCCAAAGGGGAATGGAATAATCTTCTAAGTTGTAACTCAACATTAAGCCAAATGGCTTAAAAATCTAACAATTTGGCATTAAAATGTGAGGCTCAAGCTAAACTATTAAGCTAACCACAATCAACAAAGACTACAACCACCAAGCTAAGAACATGAAATGGCTAAATTATACCACAAAACACACGGAAAAAGTAAATACACGAAAAAATCAAAGGTCATTCGGTATCTACTATATATACATAAAAAATAATTTTAACAATATAATCCCGCCGAGGGGTTCGGCTTCCGCCCC
>JAJOOO010034748.1:0-14188 GCA_029582685.1 Solanum piurae
TTAATAACAAAATATCCCTCTCTAATACTAACAATTTGGTTTAGCTTTTGTGTATAGTAAAATACTTTTTTAGAAAAATATTATTACACGAAAACTATTCTTTTCTCTAATACTAACAAAGTACCTTTTTGAATAAATTAACATATTATGTTTGTAGGGAGAATATGCAAATTTTAGTTTTTAAAATAGAAACATTACTTGAACTATCAGGAAGATTTTTTTTAATTAAAAATTTACTATTTTATATATATTAAAAAATATTTCTTTTAAGTGGAGAAAAATAAAATTACTTGACATTGTTATAAATTTGAAAGTAGATGCAGAAAGAAATTCAAGCATTATCATATCACATATATTTTAATGGTATCTAATCATCTTTTCGTTATTTATTTATTAATTTGATCTACATACATATTTCAAAATAATGAATATTTGTAGGAAGAATATGCAAATTTTAGTTTTTAAAATAGAAACATTACTTGAACTATCAGGAAGACTTTTTTAATTAAAAATCACTATTTTATATATATTAAAAACTATTTATTTCAAGTGGAGAAAAATAAAATTACTTGACATTGTTATAAATTTAAAAGTAGATGCAGAAAGAAATTTAAGTATTGTCATATCACATATATTTCAATGGTATCTAATCATATTTTTGTTATTTATTTATTAATTTGATATGCATGCCTATTTCAAAATAATGAATACATTTTTCTGCCAACAAAATAAAAAGATAATAGCCAATTAGCCATATATAAGTTAATATACCAAAAATTTAAAAAATTTAAAAAACAAAAATAAAATAACATATATGACACAACACAATATTTTATTTACACAAATAGTAAATAATATCAAATAAAAGCACTCTTGTATATTCATGGTCATTCCTTACTTAAGTTATTTGATAATTTTATTTATATTTCAAATATTCATTCCGTATTTAGGAGAAATTCATATTTATTGCATCTATAAAAGCTTCGTATTCCTCCTTTACATATGTGACGTTGGATAAATGTAAAGAAATATAATAATAATAATAATAATAATAATAATACTAAAATTAAATAAAACATAAAAAATGTATATAGCTTGAATATCTGGTTGGGAAAAATTGCAAGATGGACAAATAAAATTTAGTACCTTTAGAATATCTTTCAAAAGATTGATTTTTTTTCTTAATTTATTATATGATTTTAAGATGGGATGTAATCTGTGCCATGCCAATATAAATTATCCTATGAATTTATCCCTGCAAAAACATGAAAAACAAATCAATCAGATATTAAGTTTCATCAAATAGAGTCAATTCATTGTGAAATCATCATAAATTATTTATCACTTATTCAAAGCAAAAACAATAACTTCAAAAAAAATCCAATTATCTTTTACTATAATAGCAATATCAAACAGAAAGAGTGAAAAAGCCAATCCACTGTCTCGATATACGCAGAACTTTGAAGTATAAAATTCAAGTGACTATTAGTATAATCACTCATTTTTTACGGTATGCTCGGATTAATTTTCTATCATAACCTTCATAAGTCTCGCAAATAACCTGAAACTCATAGTATTTAAACCTAACTCAAGCGATTTCATCAATATGTGCCGCTCGTTTGATAGTACCATGAAATAAGTTTCTTCTCTTAATGCCGAATAAGAATACTCTTGGATTGCACTTCATTTTTTGCTATTTTCTCTCTTGTTCTCTCATCAATTCTTCACAAATGTCAGACGGTGAGGATATATATATTTAATGTTGAGATTGACAAAGTAAGTTGTAACCACCTTATTTCAAAAAAAAATTCAATTTTTGAATTTAAAAGTTCGATTAATTTTTGTTGTTTTATTGATAAATTTAAACAGTTAAAAGTCTGCAAATTAATTGACGTGGGGAGAGGAAAATGGGCAACGTGTTGCAGTAACTGAAGTTAAAGTTAGTTTTTTATTAATAAGTTTATGATTTTAAAAAATCTGAAAACGGAATACACATGTTTTGGAAAAAACTGAATCCACATGTTTTGGCAATTTTATTTGACAATTATTTTGTATTATTTTTTAAAACCTAATAATGTAGTTTCTTTTATTTTGGCTTAGTATTAGATTTTTTTTAATATATATATATTTATATATATATTATTTTTTAACTAATTATTTAAAATATAATTCAATTTATAACAACTCCCCATATTTCTCTTGTTGCACAACCCACCTATCTTAAATTTTCATTTGAAATCAATAAAAACAATTATTAATATTGATTTTTTTTTTAAAAAAATTTGTGAATATTAAATGATAACTAATAACTATTTATTAATTAATCTAAATATGTATTACTATTTGGATGAATGGAAAATGTTTCCATTATGTACAGTTTTCCGTTCTTTACTTCTTTTTCTTTTCTTTTAATTTTAATTAATTTTAAGAATTAAAAATGTTGTTTTTTCTGGTTTAGACACGTGTCATTCTAATTATTGACATGTATCTATATTTATTTATTGATTATTAATTATTTAAAATTCTGAAAATTTGTGGTGTTGACACGTGTCATTTTTTCTTCTCCTTTTATATATAGATAGAATAGGTAAATCTTTTAATTATAAGATCTGAATTAAAAATTAGTGAATTTTTTCTAATTCGTATGCGTTAATTTCAATTTTTCATAGGCAAAACTCCTAAAAGTGGCCGAAATTATATGAAAGCCAAGGTACGTACAAGTTGCTTTACGACTAACTTGCCTAACATCAACACTAAAGAATCAATGGTTAGCAAGACAATTTGTAAGTTAATTATACAATACTAATTAACTTAGGTGACGGGGTTCGGCTTCCTGCTGCCACCAGCTCTTTTGGTGGTGACAGAATGGAGCTGCTAAAATTAAACACCCAACATTTCCAAAACTAGAAGAGAAAAAAAGAGTAAATATTTACAGTCTAAGTCATGTTTTGAGGAATGGGAAGAAGAAAGACAAGGTGTAACGAATTTATAATAGGAGATGGTTGAGGACATTTTGGTCATTTACTGCATTCAATTGTATTTTTGTGGAAGGTGAATGTTGGATTTATTCGTAAACATAAGAGGGACGTAAATATTTTGTATTTACGGCAAATTAATAAAATCATGAGCATCAAGTTGAACTTAGGCATGTTGAAAAATTTACGGAAAATACTTTATCATGAATTCATGATGTAGGGATTTTTTACAGCTTGAAACGTGTTCGAAGGCATTGTCTTTTAGGATATTTCACCTAATATAAGTGTATCACTCATGGTAAGCTCTTCTAATATAAAACTATGAGCATAGAAATTGACGAAGAATTTACAAAGATAACCTAACAACATAACAAAGAGAAGAAATTATAAATATATACTCTAATGTATATTGTGAAGATTTAAAAGTACTTCACTGCAATAGGAAAAGAGATGTATATAGAGGTATCAGAAAGTTTATAGGTGGGTCAACCATTGTAATTTCATAAAAAGGTTAGTAAATTTCAGATTTAATGGTTATGAAGAATTGCTTTAATTGCCTTTCAAAATTAATGTTAGAATATTTCCTAATAATTGACCATTAAGGCTATTCAAGAATTAAGTTTAAATCACTCTTACTAAAGATATAGTTATATTTTTGAGATATTATATTTTTTCCAACAAAACATAATTTTCAAGAAAATACTTTCATAACAAAAAAATGTGGCTCTCATCAAAGAAACACATGTTATCAATAGAAAAATTGAAGAGAAGAGTTGAACTTGAATTAAAAAAATTACACGACCAAGAGATTTAGGTGATGATTGTCAACAAAAACACTTATTCAATATTTGTATTGCAAATAAATACCTAATAATTATTGATTGAATATTTATTGTAATAAAGAAACACCTGATCAAACTGTGGTGTAAATGTGAAAAATAAAAAAAATATGAGTCTCATAAAAAAGACACAAAATGTCGACAAATTAAAGAAAGATTTAAGAAGAAAATTAAATTTGTGTTCAAAAATCACATGCTCAAGTTATAATTATTTTTACCAAGCCATCTTTGAAAACATTATAAAAACATTTAAGATCAATATTCTTTTAACATGTCTATTAGAACACCAAGCTAAAAAAATTGATAAAAAATTATTACAAAAGGATGAAAGCTATACACTTAACTTTTATTGGCATAACAAACGAAAGGTTCTTTATGGATGATAGAAAAAGAATTCAAAATTTAAAAATATCATAAAGAAATATATTTATATATATATTAAAAAAATGTTAGTATAGTTTTATAAATAATTTTTTTTTAAAATGATAGTATATAATATGCATAGTGTACGTAAATCTTATTCTTATCCGATAGAACATATTTTTGAATGAGTAACTCATTTTTTATTAATGTTAAATATGAAATCGGACTTATTTTTGACCCACCCATATTCAATCGGATCAGCCCTTTTACCACTGTTTGCCTTCCTTTGGAACCCCCAAATTCAATTTAGGGTTTTGCAATGGCTCTGTTTTGCTCACCCTGTAATATTTCCTTAATTTCATCTTCCCCATCGTTTACATCATCTGCAATTCGACATGTCTCAGTTTTCAAACCCCAATTTTCTCATCTACCAATTTTTAGTTTTAAGCAGAGTAATTTAACTGACCTGTCTCAGAAGAAACCTCACTTCCCCAAGTGCTCGGGTTCATCAGTTGAGCAACACAATGATGATGATAATTATACTACAATTATATTCCTCAAAGGTACAGTGAGATAGTCCCTACAATCGATTTTATGTTCGATTTCTATAACTTTGTGCAATGAGGGGATGATTAAAGGTATATTATGTCGATTGCAGAAAGAATAGTTAAAAGTAATATTATAAGGAAGACTTAGATATGTTTGATGCGAAGGAAAATGTTTTATTTTCCGAGAAATGCCGCTTGTGGAACTTGTTTTATATGCATTCATTTAAATTTTCTCATTTCTAACGAACTTATTTTCCTACCGGAAATTTGACCAACGAACATAGGGAAAATGTATTTCTCTGTACTGAACTCACCCTTAAACCTTATATTTTTCATTAGTCGGGAAAATTTGTTATCTTCTCTTTACTTTTTATGTATGCATGTTGTAATTAGCTTTTGAAGAGGTGAAAGCACTATGTAATTGTGGATATAGTGAATGAATGCTTGAATATTTTGTATAGTCGGTGCCATCATTTCCAATTCTGTAATTATGATGGTACATGGCATGTGAAATACACCCTTCAGTTGTTTTTGGAGCCGATTAATGACAGCTCATAAAAGGAGAGAAGACTTGGTCAAGCATGTCTTTAGAATGTCTACGAGACTATGACGATTTACATTTAGGGGGTATTTAGTACGAAGGAAAATATTTTTCAGAGAACGCCATTTTTTCTGGCAACTAAACACCAAAAAATTACTACAAGGGAAAAAACCAACTTTCTTAGCTTGTGTTTTTCCCTGATAATCTATTTGGAATAATTTCTAAATTTTAGAGTGTTGGATAGTGACACTAAGTTTCTTCTGGAAAATGTTTTCAGAAAATTTTTCCGTCATACTACGAACCCCCTTAATTTTTGGTGGATTTGTGTAGCAATGGAGCTTTATAAAAGGATGTTCTGTTGAGCTGCACAAAGGTTTTATGCAAATAAAAGGGTATTGAAGAGATCATTATGTTTGATGAAGGTTGTTATATTATTTTATAATCTCCAAGTCTGAACCTCCAATTTCTCTTTGATTGAAAGAAAATGAGAGAGATACTATCATGATTTATCAATTATGTGGTTTATTAGTCTTCTCCTTTAGCTTAAAGCTTGGTCCGAGCAGTGAACAGCAAACGGATCAGGAACTTTTGACAATTTTTGTGATTTTCCAAGCCTTAGACGATGATTCTCCTCCTTGTTTGGGTATTACATTCCAGAATTTAATTGATGCAGGACTAGCAAAGTCAACACCGGAGGGAAGATTGAAGGTGGTGTTTTCACAATTTGGAGATGTCAGTCGAGGTGCATATTCTTTATCAAGAAATTTCTATGTACATTTTTGTCTTTGCTATTTTCTTGATTGAAAATCATATTATGTTATAAGACCTCCTGTTGATTCCAACGATTTCTTTCCTCCCTTTGTTGCAATCAAATCATAATTGTAAGAAACTCAGCAACCGTTGGAGTATGCATCATTTATGCTAAAATCGCACTTTTTCCCCTCCATGTGTTGCAGTCAAGATCATAACTGATAAGAAAAGTAAGGAGTCGTTGGGGTTTGCATATATCTGGTTTCCCGATAATGAATCTGCACAATCTGCTGTCCAAGAGATGAATGGAAAGGTAGCATTTCTATATGTATATCTCCTGGTTTGGATCTACCGCTACATCCACATCTGATAATCTCTTTGCTGTCAAGTTCTTAGATGGCAGGTTTATACAGGTTCAGATGGCAAAGCCTGGATCTTGCAAGCCAAACGTCAAGACAACACCTTACAAGTTTTAGTCAACCCTGATCTAGCTTCTGGCTCGCATTAGCAGACCATGTAACATCAACAAAGGATCCATGATTCAGCAGCACTCAAGCAAACCTTGTTGACAATCAAAAGGAGCTATTTGATGCTATAGCTGAACTAGGCTATGATTGCTTTGTAGACTTTAGTTTGTGTTGTGCATATGTATACGCTGTAACTTCAGTATCTTTTGACAATTTATAAGGGCCGCAGATTTTGAACACAAAAAAGCAAAAAAAAACAACAAAAGAAAAACAGTTCAGAACTTCTGATGTACTGTTGTGTTTTAACTATCTGTAGGAGTTAACAAGTGGATCATAAAAGCTAGTCCAAGGTTAGATCACGATTTAAAAGTCAAGGAGACCTCTTGCACATCATCTTTTAGCAGAAGCAAAGTCAATAAAGATCGCTTCGGGGTCATTGTGGTGTGGCTGAATGCAGAGCCATCCGTCCTTACGAGATTAGCAATTATTTTAAACTTTGGAAGATTGTCAAACTTTCAAAGGGTGATTTACATCACATCTATTAGGTGGCCATTAAAAAAAAGAAAAAAATAAAAGTGAAAAAGATTTAGTATTTCACCCTTCGGGGTGGCCCAGTGGTTTGAGTTTGGGACTTCCATGTTGGAGGTCTCAAGTTCGAAATTTCTTGCCAGCGAAAGCAAGGGGTTTGCCTTCTGGGTCAAGCTCGTTGCACCAGGCTTGCCTAGTGCGGGTTACCTCTCCTATGTGGTTTGCGAGCTATTGCATAGGAGTGGGGGTTTTACCCTGTGTGCACCCAAAGGATAGCGGCTGCGGGTTTCCTTTGTCATAAAAAAAAGAAAAAGTGAAAAAGATTTGAGTTTAGGGGGTGACACAATTATAAAGACTTAATAAGTTACATTTGTTTTTTTTTAATGATGATTGAGGTGTTTGAGTCAGGTCGTAGACACATTTTAATTATGATTGAGGTGTTTGAGTCAGCTCGTAGACACTTCAATTATATCCTATGATAATCTAAGGTGTTAGGATTATCTGATATTGCACCTCGATGATTAATACCTGCTACCCTTTGGCCATGTTAAGGAAAAATTAATCGAATTAGGTTATTATTATTTTTTATCATCCATTAATTTGTTTTAAAAATATTAGACGTTTACTTCTGTCATACGGCAAAACTACCCAACATGTTAATTTAACTAATTTTTAAAGTTAAATTAGATTTTTAATATTTTAAATAAAAAATTTAAATATTTAAAAATTATACAAAAATTACTATAAATTGCAATTTTTTACATATTAATATAATATAAAAATATATAGTAAAATGTTATTAAAATTCTTATAGTTTGACTCTAAAAAAAATAATTGAAAGAGTATAAAATTTTTCCGTTTTGGGTAATAACATGTCTTCCTTCCGTTGGGCGAAGAACCACCGTACTGTACCAAAATAGCAACTCAAATCCAAAAAATAAAATAAAGCAAGTCCAAGAAAAAGGACCGGTTTTCCAAGTTTCCACCGCGTTTTTTTTTCATTACTTAAAAAAGAAGAAGAATGTTCTAGTTTGAACAAGAAGAATCAGTAGCAAAAAACACAAAATGATGCAGCATGTGATGAATGCAGTGGCAGTAGTTCGAATGGCAATGAGAGACCCCAATAATAATAATTCAATTGGAGCAGAAGTAGCATTTGGGACAGTAACATGGTTCATCTATGCCGGATTCTCATGTTTTTTGGTACTCTTCGCCGGAATTATGTCCGGATTGACATTGGGACTCATGTCTTTGGGCCTCGTCGAGCTTGAGATCCTTCAGCAAAGTGGAACACCCGCTCAGAAAGAGCAAGCCGGTTTGCTCAGTTTCTGTGTCTAAAAGGATTTCCAGAATTCGTTTCTGGAATTAAGTAGAAATAGCTTTCAGTTTGTGTGTTTCTTTTTTGGGAGAATCTGTATCAATGCATGACTTCTACTTTTAATGGAATTTTCACCTTTTCAGCTGTAATACTTCCCGTTGTTCAGAAGCAACACCAGCTTCTTGTGACCCTACTTCTATGTAATGCTGCTGCAATGGAGGCCTTACCCTTATACCTGGACAAAATGTTCAATCAATATGTGGCCGTTATACTATCGGTAACTTTTGTCTTGGCATTTGGAGAGGTAAATTGAACCACTTGACTTCAATTAAGATCTCCACATTTAAGACCTTGTGTGATGATCTTATCTTCCTTCTATTTTGGTTTTGCAGGTTATTCCTCAAGCAATATGTACCAGGTATGGACTTGCGGTGGGTGCAAATTTTGTTTGGCTTGTTCGTGTTCTGATGGTCATATGCTACCCAATTGCTTACCCCATAGGGAAGGTAATCATTACAGTTTTGAAGTAATTAAAGACGAAGCCGGACGTGTATCCTAACTCCTAAGTACCAAAACGTAAAGATAGCTTAGTTAATGAATGATGCCAAACATATGCATTCTTCATTTAAAAGGAGTGTTGTTATTTAAGCATCCTGGATTTTGAGTTCTTGGTGAAGCCTTAGAATACTCTTAGCTGATAAGAATTGAAATTTGTTTATCAATAAATATGTAACCCAAGAAGCTTTGTTTTTTTTTTCTGCATCTCTCGACTAATGGTTAAGTTCTTTTAAGCTCTTATGAAATTATGTTGTGATGGTTTGTGTTTCAGATCCTAGACTGCGTATTAGGACATCATGAAATACTATTTAGACGAGCTCAGTTAAAAGCTCTTGTTTCTATCCATAGTCAAGAGGTCAGTGTTGTATCCTTAATTTTCAGTAACGATAAGACTGCAGAACCAATAGTTTATTACTTCTAGTTCCTTTAGCTTTTTGGAAACCATGATTTCTTTTAATGAGAAAGTTCTGCAGGCTGGCAAGGGAGGTGAACTTACACATGATGAAACAACTATAATTAGTGGAGCATTAGATTTAACTGAGAAGGTATGGACACTGACGCGGTCTTATCGTTGCCATGCTTCTCCAGACCTCAGGTTTATCAATTAATAATGCTTGGGTTTTAAAACATCCGTATTTCCTTGTTGAATTCTTTGTAGTTGTGAAAATGGACCACATCATGAGAAGATATAATTTTTTGTCAGTATGAAATTTTTGCCTAAATTGTCAGTATCCTGAGATAGATTCATGATTCCAGACAGACCACTGCTATCTATAATACTTACTTTGGCCCGATAACAATTAATTGACTCTTTTTTTTCCTCCTGTTTTCTTTTTGAATTTGATAATCTTGATACATTACTGTGATGACCTGTTTTTTTTTGTTTGGCTTTTGTGTTGTTGATAGACTGCTGAGGAGGCCATGACACCCATTGAGTCGACATTTTCATTGGATGTCAATTCAAAGCTGGACTGGTGAGTGTGGTGCCACTATTCTTCCAAGCTTCTTTGGTTCTGAATTCATTAGTTCCAAGGCATGAGATTCTGTTATCAAATATCTGCACACCATCTTTACTTAACTTACAGAGTTGGACTAACAAGTGTTTAGCTGTTTCTTCTTTGTTCACATGTTGGACTAACAAGTGTTTGGCTGTTTCTTCTTTGTTCACATGTTGGACTAACAAGTGTCTAGCTGTTTCTTCTTTTTCAACGTGACTGCAACGTATGACGATCTAGCGATTGATAAGTACTAACTTGACCTATCAATGAAAAAGTTAAATGATATTTTTTATGCTAGGTTGCCAAAGTTCAGCTGAGGGCTAATTTATTGTGAAAATAATTTTATTAGTTCTATAGCTGAAGGTAAATAAAATTTCAGCAACACAACTGTTCCATCATGCTTTGGAGGCTAAATGAAATTTTTGAACAGTAACATGTCATGATTTTACATTTGAAAGGTTGGTTAGATGGTTCAAATTGAATGGTCACAGCCCACAGGCATTGTGATATTATGGTTAATATGTATTGCACCATATTTAACAAGGCTAGATTTTCCTCTTCATGTTTTCCCTGACTTTCCCGTTCCTTTGGTTATGGCTGCAAGGAATTTGAATTAGAGGCTAGCTCTTGCCAATTGAACCTTAGGTGTGACCTATGGGCTACAACCACCATTTTTTAATTCTCTTTCCAACAAAAAAGAAGAAAAAAGAAAGAAAGAAAGAAAAGAACTCTTTCAAATGAGCTATACAGAACTTATACAGGACAAATATTTGTGCCGTCATTTATTATTCGTGAGATTCCTGGCAAGGCTTACCTCACTATACATGAATAATTTCTTGGTATAATAAGTTTTAATTTTGTTTTTGCTTCTCAAATTCTCTATGGACCATGCATGTAAACTGAAAACAGCACTATTTCTTGGATATTAACCTCAGAAATATTCCAGATGATTTTTAGTAGTTGGCTAACTGATCTTCTGTGCCCCTATTATAGGGAGGCAATGGGTAAAATTATTGCTCGGGGTCATAGCCGAGTTCCAGTCTACTCAGGTAGTCCAAAGAATATTATTGGACTTCTACTGGTGAGTTTTGGATCTCACCTTCACAGCACTTGTAATCTTGCTATTCCGTTGAAATTGATAGTTTCAATTTGATTTTAGGTAAAAAGTCTTCTTACCGTACGTCCAGAAACTGAGACACCAGTTAGTGCTGTTTCTATCCGCAGAATTCCACGGTATTAACTTTTTACTACTCTACTTCATTTCTTCTATGCATGTGTTAATCAGTAAGCTCTGAACCTTGTTTTCCATGAATCTTTTCAGAGTTCCAGCTGATATGCCACTATATGATATACTAAACGAGTTCCAAAAGGGTAGCAGTCATATGGCTACAGTAGTGAAGCTTAAAGGGAAAAACAGAAAACCTCCCTTT
Source organism: Solanum piurae (assembly GCA_029582685.1). Classification (NCBI taxonomy): domain Eukaryota; kingdom Viridiplantae; phylum Streptophyta; class Magnoliopsida; order Solanales; family Solanaceae; genus Solanum; species Solanum piurae. The sequence goes on from JAJOOO010034748.1 coordinate 11,316, forward strand.
GTACTTGAGGAAGAGAAATCTGATGATAGTACAGTTGCTGGTGGAAATCCTCATGTAACTACCCATCATTTGATGGCAAAGGGTGAAAAGACAGAGAGTGTCGTTGTTGACATCGAGAAGGCTACAGTACCAGTAGTAACGCCTCCAACATCTGCTGATGCAGTGACAAATGGAGTTTCTGAGTGGTCAGATGATATGGAGGATGCTGAAGTAATAGGTATTATTACTTTGGAAGATGTTTTTGAAGAACTTTTACAGGTGATCTTTGGGGTTCTTCTAGTTTCTTGTTACCTCTTTTACACATCTGACTGTAAAAGATGGAAATTACAATTCAAAAATTGTCATCATTGGTGCAGGAGGAAATAGTAGACGAGACTGATGAGTATGTTGATGTACATAAGAGGTGGGTGAGAGCTGGACAACATAATTTCACCCATTCAATATAGTAACTACTGTTGAAGAGAAGAAGATTGTAACTTTTTCCAAAAATATTTACAGGATACGTGTGGCTGTGGCAGCAGCAGCTTCATCAGTGGCACGAGCTCCATCAATCCGGAGGTTAACAGCCACAAAAGGGAACTGTAAGTGCACATTTTATACTATATTCATTTGCAAGAAAATAAATCCATTGTGTGGCATCATCTGCTAGGTAATGGTATACTAAGTGATTTCAAGTGCATAGTTAGATTAGATCATTACATTGTGATTGTACTAAAATGGTGATGGGAGAAGAGAGTTCTACGTTTTTGCTGCATTATGGAATTGAGTTTTCTGTTTCGTCGTTCACTAAAAGGAACAAATTACTGATGTTTCTAATTGGACTCCACAGGGAATGCAAAGCAAAGAAGGACAAAACTTGAAGAAGTGGGGCAAGGACACTTCCATCTCAAGAAGGACTCAAGGGAATCTCGGAGAGCCTCTTCTTGGGAAGAAGAGATAAAGAGTTGGTAGTTTGGTAATCTCAGAGTCTCAGTGATTTGAGAGTGAAAAGATTAAGTCTTACTGCAACCTGATGTATAGTTTTGTGAGTTCATACACAACAATATTCTTCTGTGTAAAACTTTGACCCCTTGTTGTTAGAGAATCATAAAGTTATATGTTTCCTTGTATATAATAATCTAGTTGATTTGTAGGGATTTACATATCTAGTTACTTTGTTAGCCTTCTCTTTACTTATATTCAAATCATTGTAATTATTCTAAAATACCTTGTTCAGCAACACAGTATTAGAGTCAGATTCATCTCTACTTGGACTCCCAGTACACACGCTTAGATAGACCTAGGAGTGAAGGGGTGTTAGAGTAGGTTAGAGTCTATTCTGTTTGCATGACCTTGAACAATCCTTCAAACTAGCTTTTGGGGTTGAGTTAAGTTCAGGTTCCCTATCGTGATAAAATGCTGCCATGATGCTTTCTAGTTCTCATGGAGAAAACTAAAATATTTTAGAGAAATTGTACCATGAATCATCAGAATAGTAATGTTGAATCATTTTCCATCATAACATTTTGGTATAATAAAATACTGATCAGAGTTGGACATATTGTTTAATGAGTTGAGAGAGAATCAGAACAGTGAATCTGGTATTGCTCAATGTGTGTGTGAATAATGTGTTTGATAATATGTCTAATAATTAAGTACAATAATGACTTTTGTATACCCTGTTTTATGCAATGCTTTTGAAATCTTATTTTCTTTTCTTCTTTTTTTTCAGGAAGAAATTCAGTGAACATTTTTGAATTTCAGGAATTTTCAATTGGAAAACTTCATCCGTCTCATATTAGTTGATCATTTTCCTTTTTATACGCATATTAAGAAATCATAAATAATAAAATAATTTTATTGATTTACCCCTTAAAATTGGGTTATAAACAAATATGAACACTTTCAAAAAGAATTAATTGCAAGGATAATATAAAAAAATTAATTAATGCTTTCTTGATTTAGTAAGCTGGAAAACTAATGTGCGACAACAATTTCAAAAAAATGATCAAGTAATATAGAATGGAGGGAGTAGCAAATATTTCTGAATTTCAAAATCACAAAGAGTTTGATGACTGTTATGGTAGAAAATATGAAATTCAAATATGTTTTTTTATTTTTTTCCCAGACAACTTTAATGAATTCATTTTTACTTGTCATTACACTTTGCAGTTCCTATTAAGAGAATAATTATTTATATAGGTATTTTATAACATTATTTCTATTAGATGATGTTAAGTATTAGATTTTGGAAAATGATTTATAGAAGGGAAAATAGTAATTTTGGTCCTTAAGCATATTTGGCCTTCAATTAATTCAAATGTGTTATTTTAGTAGTTAAAGTTAACAAATTTAAGGATTGTTTATCTAAAGAAAATATATATTTATTCTCGAATTTCCTTTTACTTCTACTGATACCCAATTGTTATCTTATTTTAGGAGTGGAGATCTAATCTACTATAAGAATCTTTTTATTTGAGATTAGTGAGGCCCTAATGTACTTACTTTTGCCTAATTTTTGCTTCTTGTATACCTTGCATATGTATTGCGATAATATGTTACTCTATTTCATGGTGTTAATGCCTAATAACTTTATCATCTGCTTCACAATAGAATGTGCATTCATCATTGACTCATAATTTATCTTAAAGGTTGAAAGAATCAATTTATAGGCACGTCTATGAAACAAATCACAATATGGTATTGCATTCTTTTGCCTTTAACTCTTCGTTTGTGTAGAGTATGTTAAATGGGAAACTTACATAAATATACTATAAATAAAAAATATTTACCATTTATAGCAATAACATTTTTTTTTCACTTGATCACTTTTAATACATGTATAATACACTTTTAATTCATATTACAAAGAACAATTTATTATTCACATATAA